>CM034048.1:9361431-9403242 GCA_019804595.1 Bruguiera parviflora | reverse complement strand
CCCCCTAGGCGTGTTGTTTTGGCTGAAACTCTTGGGAGCACAAAAGGTTGAGAAATAAATAAAATAATACGCCGTCGTCTTCCCATAAAAAGGCTAAAAACCTATTTTTTTAGTGGCTCCGACGAGTTGACGCAACATGGACCAATCCGATTATATTTCAGTGACCACACAAGTAACTTTGCCATCAGTGCCCTTTTTTTTTTTTTTTTTCTTTTCTTTTCTGTTCTTTTCTTTTGTTTTTTCCTGTTTGCCATTGCCATTTACCAAGGAAAATTTATTGGAGAAATTATATTTATTTTTACACCTCCTTTGATGTCCAACCTTAGAGAGACATGGCCTGTGGAATTAAATGCTAATATAATGCACGAACTATGAGAATTGAAACTTCAAGCCTTAAAGAGACACTTTAGAAATTAAAAATTAAAAATTTTAATTTGAAGAAGACACGTAAAATTTATATATATATATATATATATATATTGTACAATTTATAATTTAATAAAATTTTTAATAAAGAAATTTAATATTGAATTTCATGTGAGGAATATAATCATCATACCCGTATGAAATTTTAATATAATAACTATTATTAATTATGAATCATCATATTATTAATACCATGATAAACTAATCCATTGGCTTATTCAACATAGAGAGCTATAATCACACGGGCATTTGTATCTGCACAATCCGTTTCATTGCTTTGTAGACATTGGGATCAAAGATATTAACTACTACCCAAATGAAGAATAGGATTTAAGACCAAAATCCGAATTTTATTTGTAGTCGTTGCTCGAGGGGCCAGAGACAAAGCGTTCGGAACTAATGAGAGCTATTTAGTTTCGTTGATAAATTCTTTTAGTGTTGTTTATTTTATTGGATTTTATTTTAAATATGTAATTAAGTCCAGCCTACACACAATAGAAGGGAAGGACTTCCCTCCGTTGTGTGGTAATCAAAAGTATAGTTTTTATAAACCCTAATTGAACTCCGACGTGATTCAAAAGTCTTCTCTGGTGTATTATTGGTCTAATCGGGTCGATTCAACAAAATCAGACCAGTGGGTCAATTTTTGTTTTGAATAAATAATTAACGTTTTTATGTTATGTAAAATAAATAAAATTTTATTAAAATAAGATATTACTATATATCATCAACTATTTTCAATAATATATATATATATATATATATATAACAGAAATTTTAACAAAAATACATTTGTTTCATTGATCTAATTTTTTCAAATTAGTTAGATGGAGTAAGTTTTTTAATTATTTTTATTTAATTAAATAAAAAATTAGATGAGTTAAATTTTTTAAATTATTATTTATTACAGTAGTTATTGTGTCAATTCAATTTTAAAAACTATAATCAAAATCCCAATAGACTTGTCACACACTAAAATTAATGATAAATAATTTTTTTTTTTTTTTTAAAAAAACTATCATCGGCTCTATTTATGCAAACAAGCTTATGGCACAACTTTCAGCCTTGTTTTACACGTCTGTCCATTCTATTTTCCACTGACTGAGTCGTACCAAATACGCTAAAAGCAAAGGAGGGCAACGTTGGACTTAAAAAAATTTTCATTTTTCTTTTAAATTCAATTTTCCCTTTTTAATTAAACAATTATCTGTATAATCTAGTTATGTTATTAAATCAAAAACAAATATTATTATTATTCTATCATTTTTATCTTTCGCTCTCCTGTATTTAACGTGTAAAAGAAGAAAGTTCAAGGTATCAAACAAAATTAAATTAAAATCAGATAGATTCATATTAAGTCATTTCAAATTTAAATTATCTCAAATTGAATTATTTGTAGTTCACGTAATAGTTAGGTTAGATTGAAAACGAGCTTGTATCACCCTCGAGTTGGACATGCTAAATTATATAAAAATAATGTTCTTATTTTTACTAATTTTTTATTATATATAGATGAATGGCACATTAAGCAATAATTATATAGATATTGTGATGCAATGTTATACTAAAATTCTATCCGTGCTTCGGTTTATTATTATTATTATTATTTTAAAAATATATATTTTTTTTTCTGGTTCGTCAATGGCAAGGTTTGATATTACTAACTACCACTAGGCCATGTTCTTTTACATTTGATTTCGTTTTTTTTTTTTTTTTTAATTCGTAGTCGTCACCCCGAAGTCGTGCCTGGTAGCTCCTTCGTGGCCACTTCTAGTCATATGAGAAAAAGCAACATAAACTTGGAAATTTATTAGGTAAGTTGATCTACGACTTGACCATTTTTAAGCAAGTGAGTTCTGCCAGATTTTTCTTCGAGTCCTGCAGATAAAGTTTTCCTTGTGGAAAGTTTTTTAAGAAATAAAAAATAAAAAATTTAATATTTTAGTTTTTATTTAATGGCATATGGGTAGTAGACCGAGCCCATTACGAAAATAACTTTCCCGAGAATTTTCGCTGAAATATTAACGTTAGGTAATTTCGAAAAAGTTGCAACCCTTTCGAAATTTTTGTCATTATAGCATTTAATATTTGTTTTATCATGGCAATCATTTTATACTTAAATTATTTGCAACCAAGTTCTAGAACTTGATTTTTGTCATTAAGTATATGTCTCCTTAAAAAAAAAAAAAATCAAGTTATAGAACTTGGTTGCAAATAGTTTAAGTATAAAATGATTGTCACGATAAAATAAACACTAAATGCTATAATGACAAAATTTTTGAAAGGGTTGCAAAAAGAATAGTTTTTTTTTTTTTTTTTTGTATATGGAGAAATAAAATAGAGAAATGTTAATAGATTTCTTAGTATGTCATTACAGAGACATCTTAATGGTAAAGAGAGCCTATACATTTGTTTTAAAAATTCAAATCCTAGGATTGATTCCGTGATTTAATATATATTTTTATGGTATTAAAAAGAAGAACTAATAAATATCTTATTTTTATTTTTATTTTTACGTTATAATCAATGTCTTGTCGAGGAAGCATTAATGATTTAATTTTTTCAAATAAGTTGAGCAATTAAAGAAAGTCACCAAAAACATTAAAAATATATATTAAAATGAATACTGTACATTAAAATTTGAAATATTCTTTTTTAAGTTTTTGAATTCACTTTTCTCTATGATTTTAATCATTTCTTTACTTAAGATACAAATGTTTGGTTTTGTGCTTCTGTCTTGCAAATTTAATTCACGAAAGAGATGAATCCACATTTGAAAAACTCAGAATTTCACAAAAAAAAAAAAAAAGATTGATAGATAATAAAAATAAAATAAAATAAAATAAAATTCTAGGCCTGTGTTAATTTCTTGGAATATGTAGTGATTATAGCGGGTACTAAATTGAAATCTCATGGTAAGAATTTATAATTTATATGTTACTGTGTGAATCTCTCCCTCTCCCCCTTCCTTACCCTCAACATACAAAAGGGGGGGGGGAACCCCTTTATATGTTTAACTCCCACCAAGTGACTACAATTGTATATAAATCATGTTGATAGTTGTCGTTGATCTTTTGAATGCTTTTGAAGTTACTAAATGGGCAAAACGAGAAGGAACTTGAAAAGGAAAAGCAAAAGATCACGCCTACATTGACCAAGAAAATGATATACAACACAAGCTCACATCTCCCTCGCAACCCATGTTGTGCAACTTGAATAGACGCATACACAATCTTATGATATGTACCATACAAGTTTACATCTCCCTTCCCCCCCCCCCTTTAGTTTTTTTTTTGTTTTTTTGTGTAAAGTGGTAAACCAACATAATGCTGAAGATATATATATATATATATATATATATCTTGTCTAGCATGGGCCGCAGAGTCTTCCCACAGCCAAATAGGTAGTAAATAAATATTATCGTTAATGTCTATGTTTTGTGACTGAAAAGTTGACGAGTGATTGATTTGATACTGTGAAGCCAGAGCACTCCAAAGACATGACATGGGTCATTGTAAAAGAATTTTAATTTCTTTTTTTTTTTAAATAATAATATTAATAAACAAAATCGTAACACTTGGAATTTACTCTCGAGAGCCGTAACAGACTTTGTGGGTGATGATTGTGAAATTGACGCATCTTCCACTTCTTAAATGTTTATCGTTGCTTTTGCCATTATAGGTTTTTTCCCTTTTCTACCTGTTTGATTTTTTTATTAAAAAGAGGGGAGGGAGAGAAGCCAAATGAATGAATTGTTGATTTTTATATCCCCCCTCCCCCCTTCTCTCTGTCTCTCTCTCCCGAGAAATCATCGACATTACAGATTGAAGGTGAGCAGAGGGAAAAGAAATTGAAAATATACCGCCCCAATCCCAACTCGAAAAATAAGATTTAATTTTGTTAAGATCCCAATTATAAAAGAATAAGATTTAAATCCCATGTTCAGAATTGCGAGATTTCGATACAAAATTTACATAAACTTAATCTCTTACTTCAATAATTAATTTTTTGATATGGTTCTCCAAAGATTTTATATTAATTAGTATCAAAGTCTCTCTCTACAATCTGAATTGCAGACTTGACGTGCAGATAATAACACTGACACGGTCAACATTAAATCCAGTGTCAAGTCGAAGAGGGTGACATCGGTATGAACTGAACTAAATGCAATGATGCCAAAACTACAGTTATTCACCTAGAACTAAATTTAGTGTAAAGTCGATTCTCGCGGCGGATGCGAGACTACCGAGTGAGATATTAGAATTTTAATTACAAGATGTAAAACTTGAATATTACATCAAAGATATAAAATTTTAATATAAAATTTATATGAACTTAGACCCTCTCGTCTCAATAATTAATTTTTTGGAGTTCCCAATTTTGAAAAGCCTGACAAAACTCAAGTTGCCCGGTGCCCAAAGCCAAGCGTTGAAAGAACGCGGAGAGTAGCCGGAGAATCCTTACCTTTTTCGTGTCCGAGGAGAGGAGTGCAATGCTACTACATCAACCGAGGTTGAAAAAGCAGAGAGGAAAAGGCTAGGTTCTAAAACCTGAATCCGAGGAGAATAGATTTACCCTACCAGAATCAAGAAAAAGGGGCGCTGATGAGTTTTTGTTTTTTTTTTGTTTTCGACTTCCAATCCCAGGATATATAGATAGAAGTCCATAATAATAGGAATCCGCTTTCTTAGCAGGCTGTTCAATTCTGATCCACAGAAGGGACTTCCTAAGTGGGCTTTGATCGAGCTTTGCCTGAACGAGTGGACCGCCTCCCTCCTCAGCAATCCATCAATGGCCATCCCAACCCTTTTCTTTTCCATTTATGACCCAAAACGGAAATGCCCGTCTATATTCTATGACGTGGAGGTATGCTCTGCCCCTTTGGACCCTTCTCAATAACATATCTTTGATTGCTAATTTGGGTACAGGAAGAGCTCAATTATAGAATGCCCCCCACCGCGATGGGTCAGTTAAATCTCACACTACTTCTTTACTTTTTAGAAACAATATGTCGAGTTTAACACAAAAGAATAACAAAACATACTGTTAGTGCTAAAGCAGACCCATCGGTAATTAAACAAACATTACACAAACGAATGCATTAACATAAAGGTTTAACACAATTTAACCTTAGAATGACAAAAAGTTTTAGAAGAAAAGAAGAATAGCAAGTTCCAAAGCTGGTTTTCAGCTTTCTGCTGGCTTAGGAAAAAAATGTCTAGGGACAGCTGCCATCATCCGTCTTCACTTGATGCAAATAAATCTGATCATGTATTAGTCTAAACTTCTCCTTTAGCCTCTTAATCTGTACCACATTACACGAAACGCAGACCATGTGAATAACCAGCAGTTTTGTTAAGGTAAGCACAAACGGAAGACAGCAAGGAGTACCCTTTTCATCTCAATCTCCATGTCTCGCTTTCGTTGTCCCAATGAATGCCGCAGGTTGGTGATGTCAAAAACGTTATCCAGGTCATCTTCAAAAGCAGATTCTAGGTCCTGCCTAAGAATTGCTGGCAGTTTGTCCACAACAGGCATCAAAAGAAAGCAGTTAAACTGCAAGAGAAAGTGCAAATTGTGACAAAGCTTATTGAAATTGAAGTAAAGCTAGGCATAAAAAAAAATCCAAAAGACTGTATAATCAATGCATCATACATCCATGAATATCGACTATGTTGGAAGTTTGCAATATGGAATCAATGAAATGAAATGAAATTGTAATTAGTAAATAACTCACAAATGTAAATGTTATTTTTTGTGCTAGGGTGTCCCGTGTCTATGTGTGTGTTGGCTTCAACAGATTGGTATTTTTTTCCCCCACAAATTAATAAAGAATATACCCATCAAGCTCTCCATGAAAAATGTTCCAACCTTCAACTCAGCAGAGGACAAGAAGTACTCTCTTATGCCATGGAATATCTGTTGCACAAGAGCATAAACCATCCTTTCAGATGAAGGAGCAAGCTTCCGATTCCAAAGGGTACTATCTAGAAGGTCAGCAAGCCTTGTTTCTGTTGTCTGAGTAGAAGAGTCGATGCCTGATGCCAAATGACTGAGTTTGACTTCTACCCTTGGCTTACCATCATGCTTCTCATTAGCCACTGAGCTCACAGATGACTCTTGGGAATGACCAACAGATGCAACATGACCTCCCATTGCAGACTGTTCTGCTCCATTGAAGGACTCCAAAAACTGCCGTAACCCAGCCCGGTTCTGGATGTTTGATATTAAGTGATGAAGGTAAAAAAACAAGTCTAGTTACTACAAATTATAAATTTTGGATTTTAGAAACAAACTGGTTGTTTGTCCCAGTTAGATCATCATGTAGTAAAATTTTTTGACTGGACTGGAACCAGCAGTTGAACCTTTCAATTTCCAAAAACCAGTTAAAAAATTATGTCAGAAACCTAATGGTTCCACAATAATACTTAGTTTTGGGGGATAAGGATTTATAACATAATTAAGCGTGAGCAACAAATTGACATGGTCAACCTTATTGTGGAGAGACCATGTAACATAGCGTGTGGTGCTCACTAAATCCTCCATACATCTGCAGATCAAAGAAGAGCAGATATAAGCACATATAAAAACACATACATAGAAAATAAGTACGAGAATCAAGAGCTTCAGTAATTGCTAAAGCCTGCATAAAAGACGAATCATTTTGGAAGACATTAACAATTTTAAGGGTCTTTCACGAACTTCTCTTGTTCAATTGTGGGGCAAAATTTGCAGCAAATACCGAAGGTATGACATCAAATAAATTAGTAACAAAGAGGATAAAACAATAAAAATTTATGAAGCTAATTATATCTGTCTATTATCCCCATTAAGTACAAACGTTGGCTATAATTAGAAACATTCTGTACTGAAGAAACAAATGTCATAAGATGGAGCTAGCTATCTCATAGTAAAAATGAACACATGTAGAAGGGATTTACCAATTAGAAGTTAGCTTTCAGAAGACCACAATCTGCAAATTTAACTCTTCTATTTGCATTAGGTTTTCCACATCAACCATAAGTTGATATTCTATTTGTGATGCTATCTAGGCTATGCAAACCATAGACAAATATGCAGAAAAACTGAACTTTATGAGAGGCATATTATGTTAGGATAGTCCTAGCTATGTATCTCTTACTATGTGCACAAATGATATATGAGGGGCATATGCCTGAGAGACACTAGCCTGTGTGTGCATAAGACAATAATTAGGGCTGTTTTTGTTAAGGATGAAAACTAGGAGGGGATTGCTTCCTCTCACATTTTCCTTCCTCCTATCTCTCCTCTCTGCAACACATAATGTAAAAACATTAACCCATATAACTACTCCAAGACATTTCCTAGTTGTGCCACCATTCATCTACCTCACAGCATGCTCATAGACACTCATACCTCAACGTGAAAATGAATTTTGATTATCTCAATATAATTTGAGATACAATGTAGAGAGTGAATGTAATAAAATTTAAGAAAACTGCACAAGCTATGTGTGTAATACGGAAAAAAAAAAAAAATCCATAAAAGATGCAAGCAGTTTACTTTTCACAGCAGGCATTTTCAGTAGATTCTGCAAAGTTGTTATAGGCAGAAGCAACACGCCTGAGGAAGACATCATGACCACTTAGGTATTCACCATCCTTCTGTTACAGAACAGTAAGCAGTAGGGTACAAGGACATCAATCACATGAATTTTTATAAGATCTGTGAGTAGTAGGTAAAGGGCAACAATCTACCAGTAAACCAAGCCCCTACCTGAAGAAGATAGAGAGAGATAGGAAGTAATCTCTTCAAAATGTGCAAGAGTCTAGAACCAAGCTGTACCATAGAAGGATGTAAGTATTGAAACAGAATGAAAGAAATTGTAAGTAAACACCAAAAGGTCTACTTGTACCGGGAAGCCTAAAGGGATGTACGCAAGAGATTTAAAGGATGTTACATGTTAAAAGACTCTCATTGCATGACTACAATGAATCTTTCACCCAAAAAAACCACCCCCTGGAGGGGGGGTTGGGGGAAGAAGAGAGAGAGAACAAATAAAAGAGCAAAAATGGAGGAAGCCTATTTAGATATCCAATCAAAATGACTTCAAAGGCCCTGGTCAATTCTTAGAACAAAATTAATTCTAATATTTGATGTCCCCTTGGAGAATGACTGACATGATTTTAAATAATTGAATGGTTTAGTAGTGTTAAATACATAAATTCAGATATAAACAAGTCTCAGAGATTCCCCGAGTTTCCTAAAAGTAAACAAAATGTGGAAAAGAATAAAAGAGACTTAGGAAATCTTTTAATGTTTAAGTCCTTAGAGAACATTTCTCACAGTTTTCAGTGTTTCACATCTGAGACATCTCTGACATAGGAGAACCAGGCCTCTGGATGTTTTTCAAGCTTCAAAAGTCACAAGGCTCAAGGTCAACAATTCAACTAAATCCTTGCATGCCATTCTTGCAAGTTGTGTAGATTTCAAAACTGAAACATTTTATGCTGATTCTATATTTCTCAATAGGCATAACTTGACATGCACAAAGCAAGGCTAACAATAAGATTAGACATCTTTTGAACAGTTTCATATAGAGAAGTCAACTAAACCAAGGATTAACCCTAAAATGGCCATTAGTTGAACAGTGAACACCCTAAGGGATAGTTGCAATTTTAAAGGATGATGGAGGAATCTTCCAAATGGTGAGACAAAAGTTGCTGGTCCATAATCAAAATTGGTGTTGCATATGTGACAAAGATAATGTTTGCACAGTAATTGAGAAGCTATAGCTTGTTCTCTAATAGGAGAGCTATCTCCCCTATTGTTAGAAATAATATATAATTCATATCTTATATCTCACCTAATAACTTAAGTTTTTGGGTGGAATAGTTTCTTTACATGACATCAAAGCCTTCATGACCAAGTGATCATGAGTTCAAATCATGTTACTCTCACATTCAATTATAAATTAATTGTGAATTTCTAATTTGTTCGTACTTTAGACTCAAGTGAGCCTAGCTCATTCATGATTCCAACCCAATTGAACTAGGCTTTTGCGTGAAAGAGCTTGTAGGAGTATAATATATAATCCATATCTTGGACCTCACCTAACAGTTTAAGTTTTTGGGTTGAATGATTTCTGAACATTTATCATCAAGGATCTCAACCAATCATGATGCAAAAATATTACAACTACAATTACTGTCTGGTTAACACAATTACAACCTAGAGGGAGTGCAATTAAACAAAACCATTCAACAAATAGAAGTTACTTATCACCTGATGAAGAAAAGGCTCAAATGTGTCTCGGGCCTTTGCAACGGCTATTACACAAGCTGTCCTACAATCCAAAGTCAGTGCAAAAAGTAAAAATTTGATGGAAAAGAAAGGGGAAATGATAAAGGTCTTACAGGAAATTTGACATGTGACCTGAAAATAACTGATACCATATAAATCAATCAAAATCTCTTGGATACCTAGAGTAATTAGTTCCATCATGGATATCTTCAACTCCACATGCATTAACAATTTCCTCCCGAGTAATTGGAGGACATTTGATTCCCCCAATAACAAAACGAAATTCTGCCATGGCACGATGATATTGTGCACCCCCATAAAGGCGCATCCCTGCATTCTGCATGCAAAAAGTTCCACATCATCAGAATTCTTAATGGCTTGAACTTCATTTTCAAAGAACAAGAAATCATATCATTCAAATTTATGTGTAACTGCAAAGTCACAAAATTAATATCCATGAAGATAGACCAAGCCATCTATGGAATTTACAGGTACTAGCTTGTGTGGGAACTGGACACCATCAGTACCAACAAAGGCCCCTCCATTTGTTCTCTCATCTTGCAGTGTTTCACCTGCCAAAAATATAACAGAAGCATTCATGGCACAAGACTACATCCTACATGATAATAGATGGGAAAAAATATCAAAGAGGATGGGGAAATTGGAGAGAGCAATTTCCCTTCCCCGTGTAATATGAAGCAATAACAGGATGGCATTTACCAAACAATAAAGTGGTAAATTGTAAGATCACAGTTACCAAATTTGTCTGGAGGAGCAACAACCGTCCCTTTCAACAGCAATGACAACTGGGTAGTTAAACCATGTACTAGTCATTAGTGATAAGCAAAGGTAACAAATATGAGAGACACTAATCATGCCTATATCCTATTTGGGATTGTGCTGTGTATCCCTTATTGTCATGATTTAAGTCACAATTTTGCTGTAGTCACAGTGAGGTCATGGTGGTTTCACACAACTATACCACTAAAAATAGTCATGGCTTTCACAATTTTAGAACTGGAAAATTGCAGCCAAATATAAAATTTTCAAAAAATTGGCAATCAATTCAATACAATGATCTAAACATACAATTTAACTCAATTATGCACCAATAATTTACATCATGGAAGAACAATAAGAACTCAAAATAAGCTTCAATTTAAGAACCAATATGCTTTGTCTGATCATATTGTATTGAATCCTAGGCACACATGTTATGTAACTGGCTCTAGTTTTCTTTATTGACTCTTTTGTTTTCCTATAATTTAATAGACTCACTTTAGGTCCTATTTTATGATGCCTTTCTTCTGCATGGTAATACCCAATCTATGTTTCTCTCTTTATCTTACTTCTCCTAGACAGTCATTCACTCTGGCCCCCTCTCTCCTGTCTCTGCCTACATGGACTGGTACTTTACAGCTAAATGGCACTTTTCTTAGAACACAGATTCCATTATCCTCATGAACCAAAAAAAAAAAAAAATCCGTTATCCTCAACTAATGTGTGGTAACCAAGTTAAGGCAATCAGATATTGGTTGATAAAGGGTACAGGGGAGAGTGGGAGAAATCAATTACTGGATATACAAAAGATAAGGCACTTTTTAATAGAAACCTTGGTCAAGAATAAATCATGGAATCTTCTCCCTTTCTCCTTCAATTTTACTTGATCCAGATTGCTGCATACAGGGATGAGAACATACCATACATGTCAGCTCCTTTTTGAATAGAAATAATGGTTAATTAAACCACTTAAGGCCCCAGTCTCATCAGAAATGAAAAGTGAAAAGACCATGGGTTAATCTGCAGACCTGAGTTCCTTGTTAATGTCATTCAGCTTTCTTGTTGTGCTTCGATACTCTTTTTCAAGTAATGGAATGATCAGTGGAACACTGTCCATATACCTGATGAGAATGTAATATGAAAATTTTAGTTATGCAACATCTCACATTAATTACAAAAGACATAAATAATCAGAAGAAAGATGCAAAATGTAAGTTTGACATATTGTAGACCTTTTCTGCAGTAGTTCTTCCAAGAATGACCTTAATTTGCTCACACCTATTCTGCTTCTTTCTTGCTTTGATAGTGGACGGCCCAGCTTTTCCTCCAAAGATGCAACATCTTCTCGCTCTCTCAAGGAGATTGCCTGCATGAAGAAGTTTGACTAACAAATTTAGGATGTTTAGAATCATGATGGACAAAAAAGCACTCCTGTCTTCTGCTACACCACCAATGTGAGCATATTTATTTCAATTGTCTAACAGTATTTGGAAGTTTGACCTGCTTAAACTCATCGTTTGATCCATAAACAGAATCATGGTCAGAACCGACTCTTCCCGAAGGCACGGATGTAAAAAAGGGAGAATCACCCAATATAAAGCCATCAAGTGTATGGGCAGGTGGTGTAAGGAAGACTTCAACATCTGACAAGCGTGCAAACTGAGGTATTCTGGTGTCAAGCTTGGTTGAGACAAGAACAGTCCTAGAAAGTTCAGGATCAATCTGCCAAAAAAGTCAATAAATCAATCTAGCATTCGATTATTCCAAATGCACAAAGTAATCTGCGAAAATACTCTCTTTGATGCAGAGAACCTGAGGAATTCTAGGAACTTTAATGTGGAAAAAGACCGTAGCACTAGCGTATAGAAGTTGGCACCAATCATATTTCCCACTTTTCCTAATAGTTAACCAAATCCAAGTCAAACAACTGCCTCCCCCATTCCCCTCCGAAAAGCACCATACCACCAGGGTGGAAGTTCAGCCAGGACTGCTAACAAGAAGATTAAGGTTCCCCGTTCACAGACTTACAAAGCAGAAAGTCAAGTACTGAAAGAAATTAAAAAAACCAAAAGGAATTAATAACATGGAGAAAGGTGATTGTAAAGAAACATACTTGCATCACCACCCTTCGAGTAGTTGCATTACTCCAGTCACTGCAATCCTCAAGACATAATATAATAAACTCTTTATGTTGCATTTTTGCGCGCACGAGGGACTCCACGGCACGGGCTTGGCTCTGATTCAATTCAGAGGCAATAAACAAGCGAATCATGAAGGTATGAACCAAATGAAACTAGAAAAAAGGAAAACCCATTGCTATATAAAAATCACGTTTCAAACAAACCTGTAATGCTTTATTTTTTCGACCGGGTGCAGGAGCAACGAGTCCGGGAGTGTCAATAATAGTCAGGTTGGGGCAGTACTTGTATTCCACTCTCATAATAATCTCCTTAGCTGAGAATTGACATGGCTCATGCTCCAACCTCATATTTTCAGATTCAATATATGCCTTGGAAAAAAAAAAAAAAGAAAAAAATCAAATCAGAAAATAAAAATTAAAAAAAAAAAAAGAGCACAAAAGGCGAAAATTGAGCTAATCAGACCTGAATATCCTGGAGAGGCTTGTGATGGGAAAGTGTGGGGTCGTCGTCGGAGAGGAGACGGCAGACGGGGAGCTCGCAGAGAGGGTCGTACTTCATGTGGAGGGTAATGGGGCGACGGGTCTTGGTACCACCGCCAACGTGGTTGAACTGGAAACCCATGAGTGCCTCCACAAGGGCGCTCTTGCCGTCCGTCTGGTGGCCAACCACCAGCACCGCAGGCGCGTCGAATGGTGTGTGCAGCTCCTGTGCCAGCCCGTGCAGCTCGTTGTACGCTTCGTACAGGCTCCATTGCTTCTCCTCCTCCCCCTCCTCCTGCATTGCTCTCTCTCTCTCTCTCTCTCTCTTTGAGTCTTTCTGCGTGGACTGGACTGTATGCTATTTTGTTATCCCCAAGCTCGGTGGATTTTCAAATGAAGCAGCCATTAGCCAATCGATTTCTCTCTCTCTCTCTCTCTGATTTTCATAATTAATAACTCATTTTTACTCCACTCCTTCAGTTTTAACTAAATTTTGAAAATTTAAATCAAATTAATTAATAGCCCAATTTTTAACTATTTTACACAATCTTTATACTTTATAATAAAATTAAATAAAATCTGTTTTTAGCTCAATTAAATAAATGTTTTCAAATTTAATAGAACAAGCCAAAAGTGTAATTACTCAATTTCAAGTTATTTTATTCAAATTTTTGACATAATGAGCAACATATTTTTGTGTTTATATATATATATATATATATATATATATATATTAATCATTTCACTCAATTTTGATATTTAATTTAACTTGTTTTCGTTTTTTTATTTTTTTGAGAACACTGGTCACTTTATTTCTTTATTTCGTTTCTTTTTGATATTTAATTTAACTTGTTTTCGCCGAACGAAGTCACCCAACCGAGAGGCTCGCAGGAGAGGACTTGAACAGACGATTAAGTCAATAGACAAAGCCTTTTTGGGATTTTGCGGGTAGTTTGTACACGAAAATATGGGGAGGCAATTTTAAACCACGTTATTCTATTTTACTTAGATATTTTGAGTTTGAGTGATGGAAATAATTTTTAATAAGATAACGACGTTTTTTAAAGCTTATTATATAGAAGTCTTGTAAATAATTGTTTTTTTGTTCCGACTTGCAGAGAGTGACGTCAACCCAATGATGACTTGAAAATCGGCCAGAAAAGAAGACTTTAGCCCCTCAAACTTACATGGTTAGTCTAATGTCATCCATGCTTTGGGATGGTCACTAAACAAGCAACTGACCGTGCTGTAAAAGGGTTAGTTTCCCCTTAAGCATGAAATACATGCATTCTCCTGCAAAGTTTGAAATCAATTCCTACGTTCACCCAATTCACAAGTCCATGAATTTAGATGACTGAAACCTGACGAGAAACGAAATGTGCACGACTCAATGTTAAACACCCTCAGAATAGTCCGAAAATAACTTGGATAGAGTAAAATATAGAATCATCGGAGAAGCACAAAAAATGTAAACCTTCCTTTCTGTTGAATTGGAAAAGCTGATGTCCGATCAGAGCAAAAGGGGCGCAATGAGAAGTACGATCAAAGACTGAACAGAAGACAACGGAGATCAAAATAATTTTGAATTCACTATCTTGTCTGCTGCCTTCTAAGGCTCACGGACCTGAGGCTAAGCCCTTTGAACAAGCAAAAGCTACACATTCACTTCAGTCTGGCAGCTTTTTCCTGACGATCGAGGAGGCCTAAAGCGTCAAAAAGAAACCTGGACCTAACCAAGAACTGATCTTTCGCTTAACTTTCTCCGACCATACTTCATCATACAGCGATCGGATCTCTTTTCATTGCACCTTTCATTCTCAGGCACCGTAGACTCATCTTCTTCACTAAGCAACGCAGACGCTGCATTCATGCCATTGTCAACCACATGGTCACTTGTGAACTTGTAGGGAAAACTCTCTTCTTGCTCCTCCAATTGCACTTCGCCGCTTGCAACCTTAGGACATGCTCCAGTGGCAACACCACAGTTCCCATTTGTTTTCAGAGAATCAGGACTCGTTGTAGAATCATGGCTTGAAGACATGATTGAAATAGAAGGTTGAGAAATATTTTCACCGGGACCACGGCAAACCTTACCCTTCCTACTGATGCCGCGACATCTTGAATACGTCGAATATGTAAATCTGATCGCTGGCTTATGAATATGATTACGCACATGCATCTTGGGAACAGCCGCAGAATCCGGGTTGACTGAACACAAATTATTTAAAACCCCAGATGAGTTATCCATTGATCTGCGAGAC
Organism: Bruguiera parviflora; assembly: GCA_019804595.1. Taxonomy (NCBI): domain Eukaryota; kingdom Viridiplantae; phylum Streptophyta; class Magnoliopsida; order Malpighiales; family Rhizophoraceae; genus Bruguiera; species Bruguiera parviflora. Next base: position 9,387,873 of record CM034048.1, on the reverse strand, counting down.
TGGAGTGCCAATCCGGTAACATCAAGGCCAACATCATCATTGGTGTTGTTATTCTTGATTGAATCACAACTAACCTCTCTGTCGGCAAAAAAATTCAGCACATTGCTAGCCAACTCCACCGCCCCCTGCGGCGCGGGTAGGGACTTCAAAGAAGGCAACTCATTAGTCCTAATAGCTGGATCAAACTTCTTAACCACTACAGAACTAGCATCCTTCTCCCCGCAGTCGCCATTAGAATCACCCAAACCAGAAGAATCCTTCCCCTTCCTAATGCTCCTCCTAACCGAAAGCCCTCTCGTTCTTGCCACGGTAATGGGCAGCCAACAATCCACACAAACCGAAAATCCGGAACCGGAAGATGAATAGGACCATGGAGGGGAAGTTCTAAACCTGGAGAAACAGCCGTCGTGAACAATCCGATGACATTGGCCGCAGGTGAAACAAGAAGCGGTACCCGACGGTTCTTTGAAACAGTAAGAGCAGATTTGAGAAGACTCGACACGCTCAAAGCAAATACTGCAGAGAAGAACGATTCGCCACTCGCTGTACAGGATTAGGAGGCCGTTGTCACCGGAGCACGAGTCGGTTCGGAACCCACATGAGTGGCATTCGGATAGATCGGGCAAATCTCTCGTCCTCTTGCTGCTGATCCTTCGCGGCTGAAGACGTTTCGGAGATGGCGGACGACGTGGCGGATCTTTGCTGTCTGCGGTGGACGTGGTGGCGGTCGTTCGTCGGCGATTCGGCTCCATTTGCAAATATTTGATTACGGATCATGCTTTGTGATAATATTGTTCGACCCGTGAGATTCAAGTCCACTGCCCACGCCAGATCCGGTTTCCCTTTTTTTTTTTTCCTTTTCTTTTTCTTTTTCTTTTCAGCTATATTTTACCAAGTTTTTATTTTTTTTAGTCAAAGATATATTTTATTAAAAGTCTGTTTATTTGTTTAAAAATAATTTATTTATATATATATTTTTTAAAAAATAAATTATTTTTCGATATTTCGTGCATATGATTTATCTCCCAATTGAAAAGAAATAAATTAGAAGTGAACGACCCAGCTTCTGCCGCCACAGCTCCGCCAAGTAAGGACCCAACTTCTGCCTCCACCGCCGCCTCGCCGTCGCCTATAACCACTCCGTTAAAGAAATCCAAGCCTCCCCTTCCCAACTCAGCGCTCAAAATCCCCCCCACACCGCCGCACCGAATACTAGAAGCCCATCAAGGACAGCAACATTATTTCATCCGACGGTGATCGCTCAGACCTAATCGGCGAGTCCGGCATCTCTCCTACCTCCTCCCTGGCGTCTCTTCCAGTTCCAGTACAGCTACTTCAAGACCCCCAATGTCAGGCACTTTGCCATTCGCAAGCCTGCTTCCATGCCGTTCCGCTTCGCCGACGATGTCGCCGCCGTGGACCGAGGAGGAGGCTCCGTTGAAGAAGTCGAATGCAAATATTCCGCTTTACCGTGTGCAAAATAACTTCTAAAACCAATGTAAGGATCTCCTCTTTTTTTTTTTTTTTTTTTCTCGAGTGAAATTTAATTCAAAAAAAATTATTATCATTTACATTAAAATTATAATATAATATTGGTAACTATTTAAAAATAATTTAATTACTTTATCATAATTATTAAACAATTGTATTCAATTTTTTGATATTTCCGAAATAATATTATATGTTTGGCTGAATTCTTTTTATAAGCTTCACTAGGTTTTTTCTTTTTCCTTTTTTTTTTTTTGGGTCCCCCGGCATAATTCTTTAATCTTGTAAAATTTAGACCTCCCTTTGATCACATGTCAAAATTTAATCAGTACTTAAGAATAAGAAAAAGTGAAAAATAAGTAAATGTTTTTTTTTAAATTTAACTCTTTTAAGAGGAGAGAGTTAAATTATATATATATATATATATATTATTTTTTTTTAAAGTCAGTGAAAGAGTTAAATTAATTTAATATTAAATATAAGAGAAATAAAAGTTTAAATAAATTTATTAAAAAATATTTCAATTAAATTAATTATGCAAAACATAAAATTGAGTCTCGATTAATATCACGGCTGAGTTGTTTAATGTAACAGCTGATTAGGACTCAGTTCAGGGTTAATTTTAAGAACCAAAGCCTTGATTTTCAGGATTCTGCCGACTAATACTAGTTGATTAATAAGAGAAATAAAATTATCTAATAATATTTATTTTTTAATATAATAATAACAAAAAATAAATTTTATTATATTTTATTTAATTTTATAAATAAATATTAAAATTAAATATTAAAAAAATTATTATACTAGTTTTGTCGCGTAATTAAGAAACTGATTAGCGTGAGCGGATGCTAATATAAATTGCGAAATTTCTAAACATCGCGTCTGCGCCGCACCGACTACTACTATAGTATTCTTTGTGTTTTTTGTTTGGTAAGTTACTATTCTTCAATCAACGGACTTTCCTGCCTCTCCAGGTATACTTTCTTCCTTTTTTTTATTTTTTATTTTTTTATTTTTAAGTTTGTCAAAACAGCAAGTTCGTACGAGTGTTTGCTGCCGCTGCTGCTGCTGATCTGCGCTTGATTTTTTTTTTTTTTTTTTTAAATTTCTTTGTGTTTTATTGTATTCTCGGCACCAAACAGAGCAAACTTTTATGTATCAGTTGCTTTTTGTAAGTGTGGATATACAAAGTCATATGCATTAACAGAAGCACTTGAAGAAAGCGATTCTGATTGAGGCCATATACTCACAGAGATAGAGAGAGAGAGAGAGAGAGTGATTTTGATTCTCATTTAAGCGATTGATTCAGGAGTTGTGCTTATTAAAAGTGTTTATGAACCCTGACGCATGTGAAATCATTTAGGTGATGCAGCGACCCCTCTTTGCAGGAAAAGTTCTGAATTAGATTTGAAACTGAGCTTTTTTTGGGATAATTTTGAGTATCATTTGTATGATCAGTTGAGGAGTTCTGCTTATTATCATGAACTCTTACTCACCTAAAATCTGTTAGGTGATGCAGTGACCTCTCTTTGCAGGATTTGTTCCGAATTTTCCTTGAAATACCAATGTAAGTGTTCTCCTTCATTTTCATTTAACTAATCTCCTCACTTAGTTTGTTTTCCTTTTGTGCACTTGAGGACTATTGATTGTTGGTTAGACTAGCCTATGGATGGAGAATCATGGGTATGCAAGCTATCTCATGCCAGCTGGGAGTCATTTTGGATCTTTATTTCTTGAGTGTGTGATCTAAGTTAGCTGCACTTCCAACAAGAAGTGCAATAGTGAATGAAGAAGCTAAAGGGTAATAATAAGTAGACTGTGGGATCAAAAAAGCTATTAGAAATCTAACAGGAAGCTGTTCCTGAATTGTCTTCTTGTCAGTAAGAGGGCCTATTCTGATGCTATAGGTGCTGGAGGGGCTAACTCCAAGTCGACTCTTTGATACAAAAGAGGCAAGAAGACAGAAGGAAATTGAATTAACCTAAGATGGATCTTCTTATAAAAATTTTGAGGCCATGCAAATTGGTCTTACCTGTTCTTGGTGGCTTTTCTCTAACATGTGTTTGTGGTTTGATACAACTTGGAGCTCCTCAATGTAATACATTGATGATACAAAATGGTTTCTATTAACCAAATCTCTGAATAGTTTTTTTTTTTTTTTTGGCCTTACCTTATCTATCATGTAAAGTTCTAGTCTATTTTCTGTCTCATAAATGATCATTTAAGACCTTTTCATCTTTTAATTCAGATATTGACAAGTAATGATCTATTGTAGAATTAAAACTTGAGCAGAAAATTATGGGCATTTTTAGTTATATGTTTAATAATCAATAATGTTGACTCATCGTGAGCCAAAAAAGGAGATTTAATTGTGTTTAATCAACACCTTCATGTATGTCTTTATTGTCTCCTTTCTTTATTGAGATGCAGTTCAAATTTCTATGCTCTTTGTATTAGGGCGGATGAGGAACTTGTTGATCCAAAGAAGTATCTTGAAGAAGCTTGCAAGCCCAAGTGTGTGAAACCCTTACTTGAATATCAGGTCTGTACTTGAAATTTGTAATATGAACTGCATTACCATAATTAGGTGCAATATTTTTCTATTTTTTGTGAAACCTGGTTTTTTTTTTTCAATGTTCTGAATGCTTGGTTTGTTTCATTTCACAAGCTCCATGAAATGGGTAAAGTAGTTGTCAGACCTTGTGTTTTATAGTGCATGAAAGAAATTACAGAAAAAGAGATTTTTTTATGGTATTGAATTCCCTAGTGTAGTTGGATGGGATTCCCATAATGTTTGCTTATCATTTTTTTGATGAGATTTCATTGGCATCTTTATGAAGCAGAAAACATGTTGCAATGTCAAATCCTTGTGCATGGTCAACCTATGCCATCTAAGAGTGTAACTGTTTGGATGGCATCATTTCTTTGAAATGCTCGATCGTGAGTTTGTTTGTTATTCAGTTGTTAGAACTTAATGGTTCTGCCCTCTTGGTTTCTGCAGATCCCAATTCTCAACTTCTAGATGGTTGAGCAACCTCTTTCAAAGAATAATCATATTTGCTCTCTAGTTTCCGGACATCGAGTTAGGGGTGGGCACTTTGTGCTTCTGAACCATTTAGCATTAAGGCTACTTGAATTGAATGTCTTGTTTGAGGGAAAACATTCTATTCACAAATTCATGGGAGAAAGACATGGAGGGAGAGGTGTGAGGAAAAAGAAATGGGATTTCGGATTCAACTCCCTCTTTTACTCATGCATTGAATTGCTTTTAAAAATTATATTTGTTCATACCATTCAAGAAGCCTTGGACTTTCTTGGGGATTGGTAGTTGTTTACTTCGTCCCATCTTCTCTCTTTAGCTACTAAATTGTTAAATCTATGGGCCTCAGGCATGTGCAAAGAGGATCCAAGGTGATGAAACTGGATATAAGCACTGCACCGGACAATATTTTGATTATTGGTCTTGCGTCGACAAATGTGTGAGTGATAATTTTTGGGTTGCAGGAGTCTTTTTATGGTCTGTATTGTATATATGCTGCTTAAGCGGCTTGCTGGATGGTCTGATGCAGGTCGCACTGAAGCTGTTTGAGAAACTAAAGTAAAAAGAAGAAGCAATACAATGTTCCATTCTCCTGTATTTTGATCAGACAACTGTTTGCAATCTCCTTGCTTTTGTGTGCCAAACTGGTAATCGTTTGCATGGTCCCATTCCCGAGATCCTGGTACTTTTGTACTGTGCTGGACTGTCATGAATAAAATAACATCACCAGGCGGGAACTGTTCGCCCCATCAATTACTGAGAATGAGTTTGAAGTTGTCATGGCCTTGAGTTGATACTTATAGTCAAAACATTGATATTGTTGCGTGGGAGTCGAAGAAGAAACTTCAAGGATTCTTACCCTCCTTTCTGTTGCATTTGGAAGATCATATATTTATATAAACTTGAGCTCCTGCTGTGTCTTTCATTTCAAATACTTTGAATCGTATGCGTTACATATATGGGCCTTTATTATTACTTTTATATGAGCCATATTTTAGTTTTGAATGTTTGTGGATTTTTCAATTTAATTCATGGAACTTTATTTTGTCTCTTTTGGTTCCATGTCCTCTTGTTTTCATTTTACTGGAGTCTGCCTGTGGATAGAAATCTGGCAATGCATTAAAAATCATATTTGACCAAAATGGAGTAGGATAAAGAGAGTTAAAAGATAAAAACCGAATGAGGGTTTTCGCACGTCGAGTGGACAAAAACAGAAGGACATTTTCGGTTGCTGCTAGAGGGGCAATACTGGTCATTTCATCATCGTTATTCTATGTTTTCGTGTATGCTTGTTTTTGGTCTTCAGCGAGGTCAGAAAGCATTGGCCAAACACAAGTTCAGGGGTAGGTTCAGACGAAACAAGATCTAAAGGTATAATATTATTTTGATAGATAAGAAAAATATAGGACTGCCGTGAAAAAATGTGCAAAATTTTATTATCAAAATGGACAAAGCAGCCCACACCCCTTTTTTTTTTTGGTTTTTATATTTTGCTAGGAAGAAAAAACAAAACCATGTGAATATATGATTTCTTATTCTTTCTTTCTTAAATATCACTCTTAACTCGGGAGACGAATTTTATTTAAAAGTGGACTCAAAAACGGAAAACATTTTTAATAGCTTTTACTTAAGGCATGCTGAATTTTATTTAAAGCTTCGTCTAAAAATTTGATTGGATTCAATTTGTATTAGTTGAAAAAATCATTAATTTGAAATTAAAATAATTTGAAATTTGATTGACTTAATATTCTAATAACTCGAGTTAAAAACCTAAAAGACTTCAACTGTAATGTTCTTAAAATTGGATGGACTTAAAATTCAATGTGTCTAAGATTGACTAATCTAAAATTGTAAATATCTAAAATTAAAATAATGCAAAATTTAATGAATTTAGAATTTAATGAATTTAAAATTTAAAATATTTAAAATTTTAATTAATTAAAACTAAATAAATTTATAATTAAAATAATTCAAAATTTAAAATAACTTTAATTAAATATGACTTGACTCTACTTACCTCTAGATATACCTTAAGCAAAACATCACCTGACTATGCTTATAAATTCACTAAAAAATATTTCAGTTCAGCCCCTTAACTTTGCCTTTTTTGCCTCGCAATTAAAAAAATTAAAAATAGAAGAAAGATAACTAAAATTTGACAGAGCTCAAATCTTAAAAAATTGAAAAATAGACCAATGAGCTTTGACTCGGTCTTTAGGGTTAAAAGTTGGAGTCTATGGTTACCAATATAAAAAAGAAGAAAAAAAAACTAATATATAGAAAAATTTTGATCGCTTTTAATTTCTTTGTATACACCCTACTCAGTAAGTCTTTTTCTCGGCTGATTTTTCTCCTGGAAAGGAGGACGGGCGGCTTGAAGAAGAATTTATTTTATATAGTGAATTAGAATAATAATTCATTCTTAAGAAAAGATATCTAGGGTTCGACCTCTAGTCCTTATAAACAACAACAACAACAACAACAACAACAACAACAATAATAAAAGAGAAAATCCATCTTTTTGGCCTAAATAGGGGTATATATTATTTTATATTCAGAGAGTATAAATAGAAATATAGCAGAAGCATGCGTCTCACTCACTATGAACATATAAATAATTTATTCTGAATTGATTTCGCTTGTTTAGTTGGTTGGTTACAGCCACAAGCCGAATTGCTAATCAATGTAACAACAACAACAGCATCTCCAATCCAAGGTTTTTCTCGTTTCTTAGGCGCCAAGTTTCCTCGGGTATATGGAGTTAGTTTGTATGGTTCAGCGTCAGAAATCTTTTCAAAACTTTCCGAGGAAGAAATTGGTTTGTAAGTACAATACAAAACTGTTTCATTCGATTCATTGTTGATCGATTTTTATGTGCCAAGTCCATGTTGCATTGTTTGTCAGTGTAATTGTATTATTGTGCACTGTATTCTGTTGCCCTAGTAGTTGGAAGAAATTAATGTCAGATGCCGTAGTGATCGGACCATAATAACTAAGGGTTCTTGGTTTGAATAAGCCTGATAATAAAGGTCCATTTTTTTTTAAGAAGTTAGATTATTTGGTGGAAATCAAATCGTAAAGGGAGGTGTATCGTTTATGTAAGTGTGACAGGAGCGTGAGTTGCAAGAAAGGAACAGTTTTTTTTTTGGTGGTCTCTACCAGTCCCAAGTACCCTCCATATTTAACCTCTCTTTTTAGGTAGATCAGTGCCTAGTAGTAAAATATTACTGTCAAAATCTTCTAAGCCAGAAAAAGTGGGTAGAGTTTGGAGCAGCAAGCTATCTTCTGGAAAGTTAATAAATGTGCTTTTAAACGATTGAACTTAATATCGCAGAGTTATTACCTTCTTCTCAAAAAATAACTTTAAATTCGATCTCTTATATCAAATTCATCGATATCCTTCTCGATGAAACTGGAGGTTATCGGCATTTCAAGTCAAGTTAAGGTCTCACGGCACCTTCTCCTCAAAAAGTAGCGTGTTGAGTGCGTATTATATTGCTTATATAACTCAAGTTCCCTTTCTTATGGGAGTGGTAGCTGTTACATTAAGCTGTATATAATAATGTCTCAAGCATGTCACTTCACTCATTGTTCGGTTGTGGGACTTTTTTTTTTTTTTTTAATATATGTATATAATTTTATTTGGATATTTCCTCAAATTATCTTCAGGATTGAAGGAAATTTGAATTTGAAGCAGAATCAAAGGTTCGCGCAAATGGGTTCCAAGGAAAAAGTACGACAGAAGAAGGGAACAAAACGTGTTGTGCCTTTAGAACAAATGGGGTCTGGGGAAGTCCGCACATTTTCCAAGTCTTTAAACCCACCAAAGGTTTTCTTTCCAATTCGTTGTTATTTGCTCCCTAAATTTCACGGGTAGAAGAATTTACTGCTACAAAGTTCAAATATATTCTTTTGGATGGTATTATTAATCGTTCTATTTATGAAACTATTCATGAGTAGGCATATCGTGGAGCTGGGACAGTGCCACCTCCCTTCTATGCTCCAAATGTTGCCTGCTTTCCTAACATGTACCCGTGGATTTGGAGGAACCAGGTAGTCTTTGTGTCTTTAACGTTTTCTTATGATTTGATTTCTTAATCTATGACAAGGGAGAGGCAGGTTAGTTCTTTCTTTCTATGGTTTCCAGTATCAAATAATGCAGCCATGTGGCCCTATGCTTCAACATCCTGCACAGTACCCTTACAGCGGAGACAACACCTGTCCTGACCTGGTAGTAACATTCTCTAAATTCTCTTCTCGCATATCGGTATTTTCTTTTTATATGTTGACTCCCTTGAAAAGACGGTTCCACTTTTTGCATCTTGGGTGAAAATGTCTGGATCAGACGTTGCTAGTAGTAACACTTTATTGTCATGTTTTTCCTGCTCTCTAAGTTTCAAGTTCTCAGCATATCAAAAGAAGGAAAAAAATAAAAAATGAAAATTTCAAGTTCTTGGAAAAGTAAAGGTCAACTAAAGCCTTGACAAGGCTATCGTATTTTGAAAACTTGTTTAAGCTATTTACATGCATGCATTTATGTAATCATTTGTTAATACTTTTTCTCTCTTATATAAATGAGTTAAGATGGATGTGAATGTATACAAGTTATTTTCTACTCTTGTGATCCAAAATGATGTCTTTAGATAGACGTTTCAATACCATAAGTAGTCTCTTTCTTCTCTTTTTCTTTTTTCTTTTTATTTTTTCTTCAAATGATTTGGGTACAAAAATTAGTCTTTCATCATTTGGTTTCTAAACCCGTTTGTCTAGCAACAAGAATGCCAGAGAAATCATCTTTTTATTTCCTTGATGTCAATTGGAATGTAGGAAAAACAATTCTTTATGTTCTAATATTAAGAAAATCATCTTGAAAACTGGTTTTCAAATAAAAAAAATCTCATGTTGCACACGCAATACTCTCGACATCAAAAATCAGTCTTAAGGTTTGGTTCTCAAACCAGAAAGTTTGAGGGCTTCAACAACCATTTGTTGCAATTCGACACCTTCATGACTTTGGCGGAAAGATAAAGAAGTAAAATCATATTGAAGTCTGATTTTGTAAACCAGATAGTTTGAATATTCTGTGGCCAATTTGGAACAGTTCAAAAATCCTTTATTATTATTATTATTTCAGGATGAGACAAGATGAAAATAACTTTCAAAGACCATGCATCATGACTTTGGGAGGAAAGAAAATAAAGTCAACTTTTTAATATTCTCTATGACTTCAGGAGGAGAAAAATAGAGAAATCAAATCAATTTAAGTGAAGAAATTTAATGTTTTTTAGCAAAAGTATTTGCTGTCATCTTTTTCCTTCTCTCCAAGTTTTAAGTTCGTGGAAGTCTAAAGACATTTTGAAAGTTTGTTTAAGCTATTTACATGCATGAAAAAACATGTATTTATGCAATTATATAAAAGAGTTAAGATGAATGTAAATGCGTGCAAGTTGTTTCCCACAAATTCACCTCTCTTTGTGAAACAAAATAATGTCTATGCATATATTTCAATACCATGAATGGTCTTTTTCTTCTCTTTCCTTTTTATTTTCCTTGAGAGGCATCCTGTTGGGTCGATTTTACTTGTATTACTGTTTTCGCAATGATTGGCCCTGGAATCCATTCTTTACTGGGGAAAAAACTTCATTTTGATTATATCAGCGCTTGTGCAAAACTAGCTGCTGCTTGTGAAGTATGGAAGGAGATTAAATTTGAATTCCCAGCAGTGGATACTTTGTAATCCATTAACTCATGTAATCACCACTCCAGAGGCAGGATTTGAGATTGCTACTTCCAGGAAAAGAAGAAAAATTGCCCCACAAAAAGGACTTGGATATATCAACCTGTAAGGAAACCTCAAGTAGTAGGGAGGCAACTGCAGTTCAGAGAAACAATGTCAACAGAGCATTAGACTGGGACATAAACTCAAGTAATGGTAATGGGGAGGCATTAGCAGTTCGGAGAAACAATGTTGACTGTGCATTAGAGAGGTGCTATTTTTTTTTATGCTCAAATTATGTGTTTTTCAAAGAGCAACTTCTCAAAATGTTCCCTCACTTTGTGGTAATGCTAACTTTTATCATGTATATGCTTCTGTTATCTCAGCAGTGATGTGAGAGGAAGTCAAGTTTCGTTAGATGACAGACTTGGTGCTAACAAGGTACTTCACTGTAATGAACTGATCCACATGCCATTACTGCTCTTGGCTATTTCTCCAGAAGGAAGAGCTGGCATATTAAGCAATCTTTGGGCATGATGCTTACTGGCATGATTGTACCTAATTTTCTTCTGGGTTCTTCTGCAACTAAGAGACAAGGCTTCAACAAGATGAATACTCGAGGTATTTAGAATTTAAAAAGTTTTTGCCACCAATTGCATGCTCTACTGGTAGAGTACCTGGACTCTTGGTTCCAGCAACCAGGGTTCAAATCTTGACACTAACGGACCAAAACAAAAAAAAAAAGTAATTTAAACAAGTTTTCATAAGAATCAATTTACTTCTACAGAAGAAAAAAAAAAAAAAAAGAGCTGAATTATAATGCTTGAACAGGAGTACCCATACTTTCCAAGAGTGCAGATATCACCTCTCAAGACTTGGTGGACAATAAGGCTAGAGCCAGTCATAACTTGGGGATGAAACCCAATGCATTTGGTGCCAAAGCAAAACCTGCAGAGGTTAGTCTAGAAATATCTACAGCCTCACTGCCATTAATATGAGTTGGTCTTTTCTTTTTTCCAACTTTTATGTTACCTGCTGTAATTTGCAAGTCCTGGCAGATGAATGGTGCTGAGGTAACAAATAAATATAGAAGCGTCAAGCCAAGTAATGAAATTGGCTAACAAGTTTTTTTTATTTTCTTTTTCTCTTTCTGAAAATGGACGTCTTGATGACACCCGGAAATAATCTGATGCATCTAGATCAACAAACCTCAAGTGATCATTGGATAAAACTGGAATTTATTGGCTAAAAGAAAATCACATAGATGTGTATGCGCGTACACAGATATAGTGGGCCATCTTAGTTCAATGTTTTGGTTTCTATATTTTCACTCATATTTGTGTCTGAGAGATCTGGGATCCTTTTGCTGCAAGTAATCCATGGATCTGAAACACAACGGAAAAAGAAGTTGGCAATTTATCGTTGACTATATACGGAAGGACTGTGCATAATCTTCTTTTAGAATTTCCAGCTATCACTTGATAATTGTTTACGTGGGACTGATACAGAAAGCATTCTAGTGTCATATTGCTTTCCTGCTTTCCTAAATGTTCTTAATTTACTGCAAATAAATTTTCCATTACGAGCACATATTTGATCTCACTGCTAACATGCTTTGCCTAACCTCCATATCTAAGTTTAATCAGGATCAGCAGGAACTAAAGAAAGAAAGGAGAAAAGGGTTAAACAGGGAGGCAGCACAGAGGTCAAAATTGCGCAAGCAGGTGTGGATGTTTACATTTTAGGAAATGCTTGAATTATGAAATTTGAGAAAATTTTATCTTGTGGGGATTTAAAAGGGCTCGAGAGGGATAGGATTGGTTTTCTGTTGTTGGCTTGAAAGATAGCAAGCACAAAATGGCGCCATCGGCAAATGCCAGGCCTTGATTGTGCTTTCCAGATAAACGGTGCTCCAACTCTGTAACTTGTAATTGACAAACTTCCTAACGTCAACGAAGTAGTGTTTCCTGTTTAGGTATATTTGACGGAGGGAGCTGTGTAAGGTTGTTGACTTTGATATTTTGTGATAGGACTTTTTTCTTCTTCTCCTACATTTTGCTTCTGCTTCAATATTGAATTGCTGCAAACAGTTATTTGACTTCTGCCCAGAACTGCTTATCATTCATGTCAATATGTAAAGTGTGTGAAAATTTTCTAGCAGCTTTAGCTCAGGCTATGTTGATGCCACTTCTGGCTTTGTAATTGTTGGATCAGATTTGGAACGCTGGACTTGCTTAAAATGTTATGGTTTCTTTGGTCAAAATGTTTCTAGCAAGAACGTGAAAAGCTACATGAACAGTGGAAGATGCTGCGAGCTGAGAGCTCTAGGCTGCACGGCGAGCTTGCAAGTCTCAGTGAGGAGTGTGGAAAACTTCAGGCCGAAAATAAATCGATAACGGTTCACTTCTTAAACCTACTTCCTTCATAATGATCTGTTCTGTTTTGTCCTTCCTTTGTCATTCAGAAAAATACAGCAGCCTCACCCCAAATTTACAATCATGTTTGATTTTCTAGTCAGATGACCTGCATTATTCATATATGAATTTCTCTTTGTGCCCATTTACTGGATTCTCTTCCAGAGCTTCACTTTTTAGGAGTAAGTTGCATTCTCTTATTGTTGTTCAAGCAATAAGAATGAATTCAATGATCTTTATATTTTTTATTGTTTTGGATGATTTAGCTCCTACAACATCTAGAGCTTTTCAAGATTCTAATTTCAGAAACTAATATCGGTTAAAAGGTGATGAGAGAGAGAGAGAATTCCTCTAATAAATGGAACAAGAAAATTTCAGTTTCTTGCTTTACAAATAAGGACATTTCAATGCACAGAACTCAAAACACTACTAAGTTTGGAAAATTGTCAGACCCAATGTTAGTAATTTTTTTCTTGTTTTTACAAAAAGATTGTTTTTGCAACTTCAACACGTGACTTTTTAGTTATAATAAAGTAAGATCACGTTACAACAAGCCCTGTGCTTCAGTCTCTTACCTTACAACAACATGCAGATTTCTGGTGTAGAACCTACTCGTCCTATGCATAGTCCTTTGTTTGGAGAGATCATTGGGATGGACTTGTCATTCACAAAATCTTACTTGGTGATGAAACAGGAAGAGCTAATGCAGACATATGGGCCAGAGGCAGTTTCTGACCTTGTAGAGACAGAAGATAATGGCAGAAATAAAGGTGATACTCATGAACAAATACCTTCGTGTCCAAACAACTCAACCAATGATGATAGCAGCAGCAGCTCATCAGAGCAATCACTTTCTTTTTGAAGACACAGGCTGCACCTGGAGTATGCATATATTGAGAGGAGTTTCGCTATGCTTATTGGAAAACAAAATCATATGGTCATGTTTATTTTTAATGTGGAAAGATATCTCAGAAAGTGAGTCAGAAAAAGTAGAATCAGCAGATTTTGACCTCGATAGAAGTTTTATAATTTAATGGACGTCTGGAAAGGTACCAGTTGTTCCTTCATGGGTATTCTATAGTGTGAGAGTTTACTTGCTATGTGCTACATTGTAGTTGAGACTCCTTTCACTGACTCTTTTACCTGAATAGATCTACAGATCATGGGCATTCTTATATTTCTGAGCTTACCCACTAATGCTATTTCTCAATGAATCCTCCAGTAAGTTTCTTTTTCACCTGCAGGATGGGGCCATGGCCAGGAGGTCGTCTCCTTTAATCTCCTGTAGTTTTGGGGCCTTCATCTATATTTTTGACCAGTAAAGATTTTGTTGTTACAGAAACACCAGTTGATATCCACACAAAAGACTTGATCAGTTCATCCACCGCAACTAAAGGAGTTAATACTGGGAAGGAGAAGGCACCTTCCTGTCCTTAACAGCAGCTAAATGAGCACTATCTTAGAGTTGACCAAGCAAATATCATTCTTTGACATGGTTCACAAAGCTAGGGATGGCAAAACTACCTCGCAAAGACTTACTTGCATCTTATAACTAATCCTGAACAACTCGCGCACAGCAAATAAACGAAAATATACCACAAAAAGACAAACATCATGAGACCAACACTGTCAAAACTAGAATCCCTCATGGCAGAAGCCCACCTTCATGAACTAACCTTTTGCACCCACAGACATTGATCGAATCATAATGACAGGAATGCCAACTTGAAATTTCCAACAAGTTGGAGTGGCTTAAGCAAAGGGCATAAAATCAAATTATATGAATGATCTTACATTAAAGAAGCCCCCCAAGAAACCCATGTAAGTGACCCAAAAATACATATTTATCCGTGACTAAAATTGTAGTAGTTTGAGATATGTAGCAGGAAAACGGATGACCAGCATTCAATAAGAGACAGTAAAGCCATTATTGTTTAACAGAGAGAGTAGAGGAAACACGAGAGAGAGAGAGAGAGAGCGAGAGAGAGAGAGAGAGAGAGCTTCTGTTACTAGAAGATTGAAGGCACCAGAGGACAGCACACCAGGGATCCCCTCTCTCCTTGCCCCCACCTGCCAATCAAAATTTGGCTAGAGAACTTCTGCAAGCAGAAGACTTTAACCTCCCCAGAAGAAATTTAGTGAATACTAAAACATGCATGTGGATATCAAGTTCTCACAAATGTCTCATGGGCAGCGGCAGGTGCAGTTAATGCACGTATAGTGCAACAAAAATCTCTTCTTCCCCAAAAAGCATAGGATTGGATGTTAAGTTAAGGTCTAATGGAGGCTTAGTCATAAATGAAGCCACAATGCTATAGGCCTCCTTCCCTTGATGATGCAAATCAGAGTTAACACAGAATGAACAAAAAAGATGTACTTGAGCTGATCAAGGTTCTTTTCACACTCCGAAGCAAAGGATTGGGGGCTTCATCTGTATGTTAGTTGACAACTTCACATATGGGCAGTATTAGGAAATATCAAAATTTGCAGGGCTATGAAAACCACAAGCTTGTTGCGAGGAACAAGATAATAGGACAGATGCAAGGGGCAAGCAGATTTTACTGCTGCAAGTCTCATAATTTGCTAGGCACACAATTTAACCACACAATGCTTCAGTTCAGAAACATGGCAAGAGCAAACAGCTAAGAATTGGAGATTTATTAGAATAAGATCCTAGATTTCACATTGAAAGCAATTGATGGAAACAATTTGCCCCTGATTGTACTGTATGGGCTGTGGTTAGGCACACACATACGTTTTATCAAAAATATAAAGGAAATTGCTTGCTACTTATAAACCACAAGGAACTTCAGTTTTTGTACACAGGAAAATCAATTTTAGGGACAAAGAAAATTGAACATCCCAATGTTGATGATACAAGATAGAAGCACAAAGAAATTCACCAATTTGGGTTATTGTATTTAAGTTTTAAAATCTAACAAAGGCCCCATCCCTCAACAGGGCTTCTACTGCTTTTCTTCCTGAAACCAAAGCCCCATCAAAAGTGGCAGAAGTGACATGGTCACCACACATGTATACCCCTGGTCCAACCCGAGGGTTTTTGGTCATATGGGTCGGAGGACATTGGTTCGGTTGGGCAAACCTGATGCGGTAAGTTCTCAAGTGTCTCCAGGAACCGACGGTTGAACCCCCGAACCACCCTGAAAGCTCCCGAACAGCCTCAGCCGTTATATCGTCGTCAGACATATCGTCAAACAACCCAACCAAAGACACAGACGCCAAGGCCTTCCCGGGCGGACCATATGACGGAGCCACATTGGTTGCAAAGAACATATTATTTACAATCCCCTCGCCGGAACCGTTGAGGAACAGAACCGGATCCTGAACCGGAATAAGATCCCGGTCGGCAGAGAAATAAAGGCAAACCGTACTACGAGCCGGTTTTCTCTGACCAACATCATTCATACCTCTTCCCGCCAAAAGCTTGTCAATTTCCGGTTGTTCAACGGCAACAATAACTCCAAGCTCGCTCTCAAAAAGGCCTCCATTCTCCAATCTCACAAGGGGGGGACTTGAACTCTTAGGAGATGATGATGATGACGATGACGATGACGATGACGATGATGGTAATGGTCCATCAAAATCGATGGAAACGACTCTGGAATTGAGCAGGATGGAGTCGGGTGGTAATTTTTCTGCCAGCTGATCAGGAATGGCCCCAATGCCCTCCGCCGGAAGGGTATTGTCGCCGAGAGCAAGGCACTTGAAGATAAAATCGAACAATTTGGAAGTTGTTTGGAGGTCGTTATCGAAGAAGATGCCACCGAAGAATGGCCTAAAGAACCTCCCAATTATAGAATCCGAGAACCCCACTTGCCTTAGCACGTCAATGGTGGTGGTTTCCTCAGCAGTAGCAGCAGCCAAGATTTCCTCGTCGGTTTTATTCATGAGTCGAATTCTGGTTAAGGCAATGAGCAGCTTGTCAAGAAAAGAGCCCACCGGGTTAGCGAGGGACTTGAGCGAGTCGAACGGATGGCGCAGAGGATCGGCCACGGTGTGGAATTGGCCGTCGAAGTAAATGCGGGCACCGGAGTAGAACTTGCGGAGGGAAAGTGCCTGATAGTCGAGGAGCTTTCGGGCTTCTGGGTAGGCGGTGATGAAGATTTGGAAGCCGCGGTCGAGGAGGAAGCCGTCGACGACATCAGTTCTGACGCGGCCACCAACGGCGTCAGAGGCCTCCAGGACAAGGAAAGGTATTTTCTGGGAGTAGAGATGGGTGGCAGCAGCAAGGCCAGCAAGGCCGGCTCCAATGACGACGACTCCTGTCTTGCGGTGGTGGTGGGATGCTGATGAGCAGGAGGACTTGGGGAGTTGCTGGGTGGTGGGCGACGACGACGACGACGACGACGATGCTTGGGTGGGTCTAAATCTGAAACATCGGAAACGAAGGTTTTGCGGTCGGGACGAGGGTCGGCAGAAACATGCCGAGATAGGCAGAGAGTTAGTGATGACAGTGAGAGCGACAGTCATTTTCTTTCAGTTATTATTATTATTATTATTATTATTATTATTTCGTAAGGCATGAATTGAGTGAAGAGGATAGGCTGAAGGGGGGCCTCCTCTCTTTCCTCTCGCTTTTGTGTTTTTTTTTTTTGTTTGGCGGCTCTTGTGTTGGCACTTGGCAGTTTGCAGGCAGTTGATGACAGCCTTCTTTGTGAGTCGACCATTGGTCTATCCACCAATGGATAGGCTATACGCATCAGGATCATGTTCATTTCATTTGGATGGAATGTTCATTTCATCGTTACTAGAATAATTACGTTTGTTAATAAGTTGAAATTCTTTATAAGGGTATAATGATACTATTGGATTCGCGTTCAAGTGATTGAAATATAAGAGAAATAATATTGGAGACGAGCCTAGGTCTAGGTGGATCAATAGTCATTGTCTTCCAAGCAAGTGCAAGTGGCGCCCATCAGCACTTTTCTAGAGCGAGTGAAACTCCTGGTATTTGGGATCTGAAAATTTGCTATCTCTCCGAATACTTGCTTATACAGGTTGACCAAAAAACCAGGGGCCTGATCAAGCTCATAGCCCATCGGGGTGCCTTGCGAGACAGGTTTTCAGTTTGGTCTATTGCCCGACCAAAATTATAACTTTATTTCTAAATTTTTTTATAGAAAAAAGAAAAAGAAAAACCTTATTTATTCGTAGCAAGTGCTTACAATCTTGTTGGACAAGTTAGGAGACATGACTCAACCGAAGATCTTGTTGTAAGATACATTCTCCTTGGACAACGCTAACTTTGCCAAGGCATGGGCAACTTTGAGCTGAGAAGCTTAAAAACTTTCTTAACAGCAAACGCATATCCTCCGCTGAAGGGACCGACATCAACACTCCCATCACTCGGGGAGTTGGTTGCTTTAATCGCTAGGAAGCAATCCGATTCAACAATTATTCGAGTTAGAGGACATCTCGAGGGCCTTTTGTACCGCCTCTCTTATAGCATACGATTCAATCACTTCAATAGAAAAGATGACGCGGGAAGGCTTTGCGAATGTAAATATTGCGCTGCCGTTATGTTCTCGAAGAATCGCTCCAGCACCACCCTTATCACTGCTTCTTGTTGCATCACCGTTTATTTAAATGGTAGCTCTGGATGGTGCCTTCCAGTGAGCCTGTGTTGGGGTCTTCGAGGCATTGAGGGGCCGTTGTAGTTCTTTCTTCGAGTCAGAACAGAGCTAGAGCGCCCTCTCAATGACCATTGCTGGGTTACTTTGCTTGCCTTCCATAACCAACATATGGATGAGCGCAGATGCCTCCTGTGATCCTCGGTCCACCATTCCCGTAAACCAGTCATGCAAATATGAGTAATTCGAGCAGACTTAGAAACCATATCCCATCATCCAATTAATTATGAGAAGTAACTGAAACCATTCATAGCAGCGTTTTTAAGCTCATAATTGCCTTTACAGTTACAGGCATTACTCACGACCTCATGACAGGTTTTGAGGATGATTTTTGGAGGGATTATTTAAATAGACCAGGCCTTCAAAGGAATATTCGAGCCCTCGCTACACCATAATACAACTTCGAGATCCCTACAATCAACACAAGCTAGACATGATTTATTAAACAGCCACCATTGTTATACACAATTTCTTAACCAAGAATACCCTGGTTCCCAAAAAGAATTCGTACACTTCTGAGCCACTATGTTCACATTCCATTTATTGCATTCTTCAGATTGCCACCAAACAATGACATAAGACCACCCCCATGGACCCTTCCCTCAGGAACCATGCAATCAAAACTATCTGTACCACCATTGCTGCCTGCACCAACATCGGTTTCAGGGCTGCAACCATTTCTGCCTTCCACTTGCTTCTCAGCACCCAGTAAACTTGTACAAGATAAGGACTTCATAGATGGAGGAACGAGTACCTGTGGTGGTATAAGTTGCTGTCTTTTTGATAGCTTTTCTGGGGAATCAATGCAATCAGAGACAGAACTAACCCCTGAAGATGAACAATTATTGTCATTACTGCTGACTACAGTTGAAGAGACAGACACAAGGCTATGGAAGAGACCTGGTCCAATCAAACCTCTCTTGCTTGTTTCCCGCTTCTGGACCATACTGCTATGTGCAGCGCATAGACCTTTCTTGCCCCTTGCAAATTTCTCACATTTGTCCTCTCCCCAGGAGCAACGCTTACCCCCACCATGGGCTTTGCAAAAGTCAGTGCTGCCTTGGGCACTCTTCCCACAGTTCTCAAACTTGCACCGCTTTCCCCCACCATGCCTGACACAACAATCAGTGCGGCCACGTGCACTCTTTGTGCAGCCAGGCACAACACACCTCTTTCCCCCACCATGGGCTACACAAAAGTTTGTGCCTCCATGAACACTTTTGGGACAAATCCCACCCCCATCAAAGAGGCAGCGTTTTCCTCCACCATGTGCTTTGCACAATGGCGTGCTCCCTTCAGCACCTTTTGTGCATCCTGAAAATATGCAACGTTGACCACCACCATGGGCCTTGCAAAACATCGTACTTCCCTGAGCACCTTTTGTACATCCCGTGTATTGGCAACGGCGCCCACCCCCATGGGATATGCATAAGCCAGCCTGTCCTTCAGCACTACGAGTACAGCCTTCAATCTTACACCTCTTGCCCCCACCATGTTTAATGCAAAGCCCTGACTTGCCTCGTGCAGCCTTGGTGCACCCTCCTAAAAATCCACATCTTTTTCCACCACCGTGCGCTATGCAAAAATCTGTCTTCCCTTCAGCACTTTTAGTGCAACCCAAGTGTTGACACCTTCTTCCTCCTCCATGGGCCTTACAATATGCAGTTCGACTCTCAGCACCTTTGTTACAACCAGGTTTTTGGCATCTCTGTCCACCACCATGCCCAATACACAGACCTGATGCCCCCCGAGCTCCCTTTGTACAACCCATGAACTTGCACTTCTTTGGATTGCTGGTCCTGTGTTCTGAAGAGGCAGTAGTAGTTGCCTGCTCAGAAATAGTACCCATTGAGTATCCTGTGGTAGCAGCTGGTGTATGACTCAGATCCAATTGATGAGAATGAGATTTGGTCCCAAATCCAAACACTTCTTCTGTATGCAATGACACTTCTCCACTGCCCAATCTTGGAGCCAAAAGAAGTGATGGCATGCAGCCACCAGATCTCTTGGCCGAAGTGGAACCCTCATCAACAACAGGAATCAAGAATTTATCATTGCCAAGAGCTTGGTGCATATGAGATGAATGAATATCAGTCTCTGACAGTGAACAATCAAACCTGCTTGAATACTCCTCACTCCCTCCAGAAAGGCCAAGCTTCAGGATTGAATCACCCTCAGATGACAACCCCTTAGGACACAAGACAGTGGCAATTGATTTTTTGGTCTCATTAGTCCCTCTGCCATTGTGATCACCACTGTATGCACTTGGTGTTGGACCCAATCCAAGCACCAATCTGCAGCCGTCATCGGGATTATTGGGGAAATCAACTTTAAGATTGTTTTCACTAACTTCAAACATGGTTCCACCATAGCCAAGGCAGCTCAAGCGTAAAGTAGTATCGCCATAGTTGTCACTTTTTGCAAGTTCCACAACGTGAGAATGCTGCACTGTTTTATCGCTCATATCCATTTTCTAGAAGCTGAAACAATATGGTACTCAAGAAGAGGATGCTCAACTTGCAGAATAGATATCAGAACATGCTACTAATAATCACACATATCAGAATGAGGAGTTTAAATAGGCTATTTCCACCACTTACAAAACCTGATGTGTCTGACCTATCCATCTTTGTCACTTTTAGCACAGAAACAAATGATACAGAAACTTGAGTCCTAGACATATCTCACAACATTCTTAGGATAGAAGCCCTTAATGAGAACCGCCAACTTGATAGACATAGATCATCAACTTGATAGGCATAGATCTTTAGAGCATCTTATGCTCCTTTCTTCAAAAGTCCTTAGATTCATTAACCTGACAAAGCAGAAATTGTCATTAGTGATATTTCAGTAACTATGGGAGAAGAAAAGTCTTCAGCTCAGGAACAATAACCAAATTTAGGCATAAATTTTGAGAGAAGTTGGGATTTCATCTGTTATCTAGCAGAATGTTTACAGTTTTCTCCCACAATGCATCATAATCAGAATATGGTATCTTCAACACATTGGGCCGCATAAGTAGATAAAACAGAAAATTAGTAAACAACTTGTATCTGACAAATCATATTCTCCACCACATCTATGACACATTTCTCCATCGCATTCAGGATAAGCAAGTGGACCACCATCCAACAGTGCAATAACGGATACTAAGAGAAAAGGAGGGGAAAAAATGAGACACCGGCAATAGGGCCAAAAATTCATACGAAGCACACAAGTGTTGTGAATACTATGAGTGAAAATCAGACTCAACAGTAAAACAGAGTGACCAGAGTTCAACTAACTAAGACCTTACTACTTAATGATATCATATTGATAAAGAGCTTGCAATACAGGAGGACCTCATTCACCTATTAGTTACTTTCTACAGAAACAAATTATGACGAGTCTCTACATTGAACAAGAAACAACAAAGCACTAATAATTAATGGTAGTAAAAAAATAAATAAAAAAAAAAAGAAGTATACATGAGACTTGAACATTCACAGATCAGAACAAATTTCAACATCCAAAATAAGATTACAAACTCGATCAAAAGCACCAAACAATCAAGGCTACAAATAAGCAAATTACTGTTGAATAAACCCCCACATATAAGTCAACTTTCCAACCAAGCTCACTCAGCTGAGAAAATAAATAAATAAATAAATCCAACAAGTGCAGTGCGGCTACATGAAATACAAAACACAGTGAAAAAAAGAAAATAAAAAAAAATAATCAAAAGAACATCAAATTCATTGGGAAACCCGATAACCAACATGGGAAATTCAGCAGTTCTTAACCCCAAATTTTGCCATACCTATTGAAGAGTCAATACAAAAGAACCACACGAGTACAGCGGCAGCAAGTCAGTCAAAGGAGCGTTGACGTTTCAAAACGCAAGCCCAAAAGCGCAAAAAGAAAAAAAAAAAAAAAACCCCACATAAAATCAGGGAAGCAAAAGGGAAAGTACAGATGGGTTTATGAATGGAATGGAAACTAGCCAAAAATAAACAGCTCAAAATTCCACGCTAGCAAAGCACAACAGAATAAGTATTCCATATATATATATATATAAGAAAAATAGAGAGAAGAGAAAAAGAAAAAGAAGAAGAAAAACAGACAGACATACAGACCGTGAGAAGAGGAGAGTGCTGAGAGAGAGCAAGCGAAGCGGATCTGGGAGGTGGCGACACCCGAATGGTTTGGTTGGCTGCGTTGAGAGAATCGGAGATGAGAAGCACGCTTCGATTTTATTCACAAAAGCAGCCATTTGTAATAATAATAGACGGACGGACGGACTACACTACATCCATTATGTACCTGTTGATTATCAGGGAGAACTCTTATTTGTTGATTATGTACATGCGTGCGTGAGTTGAAGTAGAAGATTATTCCTTGGTACATTTATGTAATTTATTTATATTAAAATTCTTTATTATTATTATTATTATTTAAATATTATTAAATTTAGTTTAATTTTTTTATGTTTTAATATTAATCAATTTAAAATTTTATACTTATTTTTTACGTTTGTTTTTTTTTTTTTTCAATAAAATGGTATCCAAAATATCTTGATCGTTGGGGCCTCGTTGGAAATATTGTTATCTCAAATAAACAATCGATAAATTTGGAAGTTGAACTCTTTGACAGAAATCAAACAGCCACTCAAAAATTTATGTTTAAGTATATAATATTAAAATTTAAATTTAATAATATTTGAATAATAATTTAAATAAAAAATTACCAAATTACTTGATTTTTATTTTATAAATATAATAATTGGTGTATCAATAAAATATTTTTTAATTAATAAAATTAAAAAGGCTAAAGTAATTAAAAATAACCACCCATATAATATAGTACCCATCAAACTATTTAGTAGGAGTGAAGTATATGGTCCACTTATTTAAAATACTCCCTTCTCAACTCACACAAAGAACAAAAAACAAAAAAAAAAAAAAAAAACAAAGTTTTGTGAGATCAAATTGGTTCGCAATTTAATTTAATGTTTTTCACTTTCATTTAACAAACAAAATAACTGTAGTTGACAAGTGTATATACAAAGAAAAGTTGATAATAAATTATTCAAATTTTAATATCAGTAGACCAAACTATTTTCTTTTAGTTAAATTTTAAACATACTTTTTCTAAATAATCCTTTGTTTAAGGTAAAAATGAGGCTGTGGCGATAGGTTCACATCAAGACAAGTTTTTGGTAATGCAAATTGCCATTTGAGTGTTTTTGGGCTTTCGACAAGCGAAAGTAACAAATTTACAAAACTAAGAGGTCGGCAGGAAAATTTGTATCAGAAAAATACAACAGAGTGCTTCGATAAGTAAACTAACCAAAAAAAGATTTATGAACTTTGCTAAACACCCCGCTTACCATCTGAATATTATATAAGAATTAATTGTCTCTTGATTCTATATATATATATATATATATATAATTTACTTAAAATATACCAAAAATAATGATTTGGTGCTGAAGCCTTTCATTTCTCTTCCTAGTTGCTAATGCTAAAAGGGGTGACCTTTTCATTTCTTAGAAAAAAGAGAGAGAGAGAGAGAGAGAGAGAGAGAGATGTCCATTATTTTTTTTTTAAAGCTAAAAAAAAATGCCACTTTTTTCTGGTGGAGGAAACGAGTGGTTTAGGGTTTAGGGCCACCCAACAAGTCAAGTCTAGGATAGATACAGGAGAGGACGCAGAGGAAGGCAGAGTCCTGAATTAATTGGATTTACGTGATGGGATTTAGGGCCACCACGCGTGCTTTTAGCCGAAACTGACTTCCAAAGTGCCTTCACTTCAGAAAATGTCCAAACGACATCTACCCCCCCCCCCCCCCCCCCCCCCCACCATCTCGCTTTGATTACAAACCTCTTCTTCTACTTTCTTTCTCTTTCCAACTCCATGGCCATCGGCACTGTCTGCTCTCTAACACGGAAGAAACAGACAAATAAAAAATAAAAAATACCCAGCGGCTAAGCTGGCACTTGTCGTGGCGTGCCCATGCGTTGGAAGCTTTAAATTAACGAGTCATACCTGGAAATTGTCGTCCCTTCAGATTTGGGAGAGGTTCTCAGACCCTTCTCTTTTAAAAAAATAGAGAATTGACCCTTTAATACTTCATGAACTAGTCTCCGTCCCGCTTTTTTTTTTTTTTTTTTTTTAATTATTAAAAAAATGTTTTAACTGAGTGAAAACAACACAGCCATACAAACTATTATTTATTTATTTATATATTACGTAAATAACGCACGAGCAATATTTAGCTATACGAAAAGCAGAAAAAAAAAAAAATCAACTTGTGAGTTTGCTGTGAAGAGAGAGAAAACATTTAGAATGATGCGTGTTCAAATCAAACACACATGTTAAAGGTAACATTCTCCGAATACATGCTGAATATTTTAAAATATATTTAATAAAAAAATAATATTAAATAAATATATTTAATATATCTAATATAAATATTAGATACTTTAATACTTTAATATATTATTGATATTTTTAATTGACGTGTTAAATATATATTAAATATTTTAATTATTATATATATAATTAATTAATTAATTTTAAAATTATTAAAAATTATACATTTAATAATTTTTTTAATTAATCTATTAATAAATAATTTGACAGTAAGCGAATAACAATTAATAATATTTCTTATTTTATTAATTATATTGATTATTTAAATTATAATTTTTTAAATATTATGTTACATATATATGCATTTTTTAAAAAAATAATAATAAATTGCTAATTACAAAGTAAAGTAACATAATACTAATTGTTATAAAATATACATTGAAAAATTATTTTATATATATATAGAATATTTAATATATTGTATGATCATTTTCATACTATACTTACGTCTTAATTCTATAAGAATTTATATATTTTTTTTCCTGTGTTGTACCGTGTCGGTATCTTCGTACCCGTGTCCATGCATCAGAGTGAGTTTGGCTGTGGATTTGCACAATCCAATGTGAAGCCTCCTCGCGACTGTTGTTATTGCAATATTTGGTATTTGGTTCTAAAACTTTCTTACAAAAGCTGTTCTTTACTTGTATAAATTTTGCTGACGAGTCTATAAAAGTGATTTATATCCACGACGACAAGCCGCTGCGTAAGTCTCGTTTAGGAACGACAATTCAAGTGACGACCCACAAATGACACGTTCACGTTGAGCTTCTGACATCTACACGAAGTGTTTTACTCAATCCATATTTATTGTCGTTACTTTTAAACATCCTAATTGGTAGCCAAATCTAACCTACACTGTGTAAGAGTTGCGTCCTTCGTCAATTATTTATCAACAATAAAAGTACAAGGAAGCTCGGTGAGAGAGCATGCGACATGGACAAAATATGTTATTGTAGCCTGACTATTATGGGGGATAATTCATTTAAATCAACGAAATATAATCGAAATCAATTTCATCTATAAAATTACAATTCCATAGTAATATATACACATTTGCAATAGAAGAGAGATCAACAGTGCCATGGATAAATTTGATTTTAATCAACAGAACTTCTTCAAACGAAGTGAAGAAGCGGAATTTGACAGACAAAAAAATATCATACAAATAGATGCTTAAAATGGTGCACTATAAAAACAGCTTCACGTTTTACGGTGTTCTTATGCTAGAGTTAAAAAATGCGAATTTAGTTGTATGTGTAATAGCCATTGATTGCTGAAGACCAAGCAATACCAACTAAAATTTTGTCTTTTTTCCTTCCTAATAGCCACGAATTGTTGGAATGCAAGCTTTTATTGTGTTTAATAAAGATAAGAAAACAAAAGACTCTTGAGATTTGAAATTTTATACTGCCTCTTGAAATTATATCATATTTTATTATCTTTTTTTTCCTTATAATTATGCATTTATTATTTTTAATAAGAAAAGAAACTCCACTAATTTTTTAAAAAATAGACATGAGAGGGTTATTGTATAAGTAATTTAGAAAATAAATAAGTTATGTTCAAAATAAATTAAAATAGAAGAAAAGATATGTTATAAGACAATTTTTTGTTATAATATTAATATGTATATACACACATATCTCATTTTTTTAATAATTTTTTTAATAATTACTAATAATATTTTCTATATAACTAAATAAAATTAAACAAAAATATT
>CM034048.1:9252988-9361421 GCA_019804595.1 Bruguiera parviflora | reverse complement strand
GGGCTAAGGCCACAATCTATCGTCAAACCCAAAATGTTAACTACAAATGAAAATTTATAAGCTTTATTAAATATCTGGGTGTGGGTCACATTCGCGTAGCCATTCTTAATTTTATCAGAGTCCGGCACACCTGGAATCCAAATCTTGGTTTATTAGTGACGTTTCCGCTTCTCAGATTTCAATTAATGCCTCGCTTGCTTTCCCGTGACGTACCGAAAAAATAATTCATACTTTCGCCATTTGCGGGCATTATTCTACCTCCGGATTGCTAGAGCCAAGAGAGCATAGGCACGTGTTTGGTTTGACTCATTATCAAGATTAGAAATTAGGTTTAAATGTATTTAGCCTCCTTGTGGTTTACTCTTTTTACATCTCACCTTCCTAGGGTTTTTCAATTTAAATTCTCAAGAGTCATGTGGTTTTTAACTTTATCAATGAAGACCCCCCAGTTTGTATTTTCTTAGCTGTGCTAACGATGGCATTTTGATACATATTAATTTTTTTTAATAAATTAAAGAACTAATTTAATTCTTTACTTTTCACCTCAACAACCGAGCTTTTAAGTCTTCTGTCTCACTAAAATCTAAATCCTTAAGGACGTTATTGACCTTCCTTTTCTTTTCTTTTTTTTATTTTTTATTTAAAAATTTTTTCATTGTCTGATTTGAAATGAAACAAAAAAATTAAACTAATTAAAGTTACGCTTATTTCTTAGACAATATATTTTTTCATAAAATATTTTATTGATGTTTAACTGAAATACTGAAATTTAATAAAAAATATTTTTTTGTATTTAGTTTATATAATTTAAAAAAATATTACCCTATTTTATTTTTTTTCTTACATATGGCACATAAGTGGAGAAGATATTAACAGTTGGGAACATAATTTTCACAACAATAGATTTTAATGATTGACAAAATGTGTCATCTGCTAAAAAAGAGTGAAGGTTTAACTTTCGGATTATTGAGTTTCCTCCGCAAGTTTTTCTAACTTTTCTTCCCTTTTCTCTCTCTCCCTGGCTAGTGATTTCAAGGTTAAGAATAAAGAAAAGGTGATCGCTTTTTTTTTTTTTAATTTTTATTATTGGTCAAAAAAGAGAG
Organism: Bruguiera parviflora; assembly: GCA_019804595.1. Lineage (NCBI taxonomy): Eukaryota > Viridiplantae > Streptophyta > Magnoliopsida > Malpighiales > Rhizophoraceae > Bruguiera > Bruguiera parviflora. Next base: position 9,360,318 of record CM034048.1, on the reverse strand, counting down.
AGAAATTAAAAACGAGTAAAAATTCTCAAACTTCGTTTTCCGTATTTCTCCTTTTCCTCTTACTCTTTATTTCTAGTGATTTCGAGGTCGGCAGGGGGACAAAGGAAGGACGACTACTTTTCTGTTGTTGATTGCAAAAAAAAAAAAAACTATTCTATTGTTAATTTTGAATAATATTTCTATTTTTTAAAATTCTATAAAATATTTTATGAAAAATAAATAAATTTTTAATTGACTCAAAAATATTTTTTTATTAACTTTACATATTTTTTTGTGAAACAAACATAAAAAAATGAAAAAACATATTTTCTTCTAAAAAATAAACGAAGCCTATATATATTTTTTTAATTTTTTTTGTCTCATAATTTTTTTGGCTAAGCCCATGTGCACGAAGCCATTAGCTTATTACTTGATTGGTCTTGACTCTCTCATCGTCCAAAGAGCCCTAGGCTTCAATTCTAATTTGTTAATCGCCATTTGGGTTTCTTATCTACGTAACACAACTGTTTCTGTGACTTGAGTGTGCCAAGTCCTTCATTTTCTTTTATTTTTGCCTCATTTCTATGACCAACTTCCATCTCTCTCAACTCTAATTATTATGTCTTTTAACTTTTACGATTCCACACATTACAAGGCACATTGATTCGTGGCTTAAACCACTTTTATTAATAATAACATTTTAGTAATTAGAACATTCTAATTCCCATTCTTTTAGCAACTCAATGGACACGTTTATTCATCTTCTTTAGTCATTCCATTCATTTCAGCATTTAATTCAATTCCAAATTCTATTACTCATACTCTTTGGAAAACTAAAAGGATACAACAACGAGGTATATCATTGGCAAGTTTGTGTAACTAATGATGACTATATAACCTACATGTTCTCACAAATCCCCATGTATATATTCTTGGAAAATAAAACATGGCAGGCAAAAGAAGAACCGCGAGATGCAGCCAAGAAGGGGTTCGTTGTGTGCTTCACGTTGTTGAAAACACAGCTTGAAGGCAAGCCTTATTTTGAGTGAGGAGAAGTTTGGTTCTTCAGACATTGCGTCTACTTTTATTCCACACTCGGTTCACTGTATGTTACAAATCGGGAGAAGTGAGCACAGAGAATGAATGTCTAATGTTGAAGGAATGGACCGAGGGGTGAAAGTTAAAGCCATCCACTTCTGAAACGTTGGAGACAACCATGAATTCTATAATTATCAGCACACATCACGTCCTCTTTCTTATAATTTTTTCTCTTTTGTTGATTTGTATTTTAGGTGTCAACTAAATACAATTTTCAGCTTTACAAGGGAATAAAAAAGGAGTTGGATACTTGATCTTTTACAAGGACTCAATAGCCAACAAGACAATTGATACAAGAGATCTTCTAGGTGGAGGTTTAGTGGTCAAAACATGGGACTTTAAATATTAAGGTATTAAATTTATATTACCATTAAAATCTACAAAATTTATTATTCAATATTGTCTTCTAACTTTTTTCTCATAACTTGAGAATTACATTTATTTATCTTCTTCTTTTTTTTTTTTACTAAATAGAAAACATTAATTCAATCTTATTATTAGTTTTTTAATGATTAACTAATTCTAAAGGACAAAGCTTTTCTAAGACAAATTTGTTCCTTTACACCGTTTTTGGTAGATGTAAGTCGATTAGATCCTAGCGACGAAAGAAAGCCAACAATAACAATCTTCCTCCCACGCGTTGGATTCTAATTCGACAAATGCGGTTGGGGTATTAAAAAATGTTAAGAGGTAAAAAAAATAGATAATTATATTAATTTTATAATCTTGGTTGAAAAAGAAAAAATTAACTGGAGGTCTTGATTGCTAGGGATAGAAACCGCAGGGCCTTGAGAATCCAAATTGGAACCGTAGGAAGATGAGGTACAAAAGGGTTAGATCAAGGAGGAGTTAAATGCATTTAATCTTGGAAATAATAATAATAATAATAATAATAATAATGAACCGTGAATGACATTGGAGTCATATGAGTACATACATCATTTTATAGCGTCATTTAGTTAATCTTAATCAAATTGTAATAAAAGGGGAAGGCATTATGGAATGATAGTCAACAACCCTCTAACTTTCCATTATGAATCCATTGAATAATGTAAAAAGGTTTGCAGACAGACTCATACACATAATAATAAAATTTATTAAATTGAATAAAATGGATACTTGATCTTGCAAATCCATTTTACTTTAATAATTTCTGTTTTTATTTCTTTAATTGAGCCGATGTCCTGTGATTGTATGCTCAGACCCTTGACAATACACTGAATGTAACAAATTAATACTCGAAGTAAAATGCCGAGTATGCACTCTTATAATAACTATTGGATGAAATGACCATATCACAAAGTTAACTAATCTAACTACGGAATATTATGGGAAAAATAAAGGCAATTATATTGCAGGCATAAAGGACAATATTTTTCCACTCATAAATACACACACACACACACAAATAATAAAAAAAAAGAGTTTGGGGGCAAATAATTTTAAAAATCGGATTAGATTGATGGTCGGACAAAAAAATTCATGTACCACCAACCATCGGTGCGATCAAATATATTTAAAAACTCAGAAAATACATTGAATTACAAAATCTCCTTCAATTCGAATTAATCTGAACGATTTGACCGAATAGTTAAATACTAAGCAAAATGAGTTTTAGTTAAGAACTTAATTCTTTTGTGTAAAAAAAAATATAATTATATTATTTTATCAAAACTATATATATATATATATATATATATGTTTAAATTTTATTTTAATAATATTTTTTTTCATTATTTTTATAAAATATAAAATATAAATTATTATTATTATTATTATTTTTATAAAAAAAAAAAGAAAAAGAAAAAACCCCATAACAGTCGGACCAATAACCCAAAAAATTGGAGTCCGGTTTAATTTAAAAAACTTTGTTCAGAAGTGTGGACCACATGGGGGTCTCGGATAAGCCGATAAGACCCAGAGTCGAGGCGGATTTGGCAGCTTCACCGGACCTAATCTTTTGGTTCCTTCCGAGACTTTTGGCGTATTCTAGGCCACAATTTTCTTTTTATTTTTTTTTAAATTTTTTATTCTTACTGAAAGTGCATTCCAGGGAGATAATGTCAGTTCCACCCCTTTTGTGAATATTCTAATGCCTAAAACAATCTGTGGAGTTGAGTCGAGAACTTGTCTGACTTTGATTGGCCCTATTTTACCTTTTTATGTTGATATTACCGCTTTTTTTTTTTTTTTTTTTTTTTTTGTTGACAGCAATATTACTGAGTTTTATTGTGTCCTTTTTCTTTCGTTAATCATTTTTTTTTTCCCTCTCGAGTTGATAAAAGTTGAAAAATAAAATAAATATAAAAAGGATTGCGTAAACACACAATCTCATAAAACAGTTAAATAAACGTAAAATAATTATATAGGACATACGCAATATTTTGTATCATACTAAAATTTTTTATAAAATATACAGGAAGATTTTGTGATTATTTTTTATTATTACAGTATACCTCTTGTGTATATTACAGATAATATAAAAATATTTTACATTCATTTGCACTTATAAAATTGTGGCTATAAAAAGTTTTCTTTTAAAATTTAATGGTAACGGATGATAGGTGAAATCAAATTAATTGGATGGACTTCCAGAAAATTTTTCTGCCCCACTTGCCGGGTGTGAGGAGATCATTTTTAATAGTAAGAGCTTCGGTACTTGGACTAAGTATAGCTCTCAATCCACACATTCAAAATAAGAAGAGTTGTGGGGGCCCCCTTATACAGGCCACCATTCCCTTGGGATTTTTAAGGAAAAGAGGCATCAATACTGAGGGAACTGAGTAGAGATGCCCTTTTTCACTAATGATAAAGTGGAGCTTTTGTCACTTTCACAATGAAAGAAATTATTGGGTGGCTCAAATCCACATTCTAATCTTCTTACATTGCAATCGAGAATTAAAATTGGTTGAGCAGTTCTTGTCACACACACACACACACAAACACACACACACACACAAATTGCCAGATTATGAAGGGGAAGAGATGGCGCATAACTCATCTGATTTGCCGTGGAGATGATGATATGCACAATTGTGCACATCACAAAAGCCATCAAATAGAACCAAACTTAAGGAATAAATTCAATTAAAGGTCTCCATCTTCATGGTTGAGTGCAGAAGGCAGGTTGATTATGCTCTTTTATTTATTTATTTTTTTTAAAAACTTGATTCTAGTAAGTGAATGTAGCGGTCGGCGTTCCTTCAAATAATCAATCCTAGATCTATGCCATATTGGTTTCTAGCTCACTTATTGGTCTTTGCCCATGTCTGCGAATAAATGAGGTAACAATAATGTTTGTAGGGGTTAATTGAAGATTTTTTTTTTTTTACAGGACCAAAAAAAAAAAGGTATACTATAAGTGGACCCACCCCACACGAGCACTAACAAAGCCAAAGCCAAAAAAAAAGAAAAAAAAGAAAAAAAATTTCAATAGACAACATAATATTAGCAAATTCAAAATTTATACACTGTACTACACATTTTTCTCAACTAAAAGAATCACCTAACCTTTATTAGGAAAATGTGTGAGTGCAGAAATTCAAACTAAGGACATCGTGCGTGAAAAAATGCTGACTTATGACTGAACTTTCACATCTGGTGGTTGCTCGAGGACGGAAAGCTTAATGGAGAAAGGATAGGCATGGAAAACAGAAGCCAAAAGAGGGGGTGGCCCAAGAACCTGCAGAGGGATCAACTTGCATGGCATTTAATGCTTAGCTTTGATTAGGGCTTAGGATTTTTTGTCAATTTGTCACAAAGACCCATCATCCATCGAGAAAGATGGAGGAGGATCTCCTCCTTCAGCATGCATTATGTGATATGACAACTGTATGAGAATGAATGAAAGGTTCTTTGAGTTTTAGTGGGAGATGCCATTACTTGGATGCAAGATAGTATAAGGCAAAATTTTGGAATTAATGGTCTATACTTTAATGCCAAGGGGATGATGATGACTACAATACACCAAAAAAAAAAAAAAAAGTTTATATAGATTATACACTACTTATTAAAAAGGGCACACAAATTCAGAATTGAATGAAAAAAGGGATAATTTGGCATGGGGTTTTTGATTTTGGAGGGTTGGGTCCCAATCATCTGTAAATACCCCTTTCGATCTCATTAATTTTTTTAAGAGTTTATCCACAAATTTTTGGGCATTTATTAATTATGGTCCTATTATATATGTGTATTGTAATGATTAATTAAACTTCAGTATCTTGTAATCAGATTGAAATATCACAAGAATATGTCAATCAAAACCAAATTAAGAAGTCCCTAAAAAATTGATATTATAATTAGGGAAATATTGTGTAAATGTTAATTTAATATGCAATAAGTCCCAAATTATTTTTTTTTTTTAAAAATGTAAGAGCTATGTTAAAAAGTTTTAGATGAAATAGAGCTGTTAATTAGCCCATTCACTCTAGGATATAAAAAAAGAAAATACGGTGAAGAGTTAAATATTTGTAATTTTATTTATATTTTTACATAGAGAAACTTACTACTCAAGCATGTAACCTTTAGTTATAATGGAATAGAAGTACCTTTCCACCCAACTTTACCCTTCTCTTCACCTAAGAATAACTAAGTTAAAGTTATAAATAAAAATGAAAGTATAAACGTTACGAAAACAAATTTAAGTATCATTGCATAAATGTACGGGCTCGTAGTTTGGTGGTTAGTCAAAAAGACTGAAAGGAACCGAAAACTTCAATTCAACAATTTTCCAAACTAAAACCAAATCTAATCATTTTTTTTTTTTTCGGTTTTGTTTGATTAGTAAGACTAATTACTTAATTTTTCAATTCGTTTATGAAGTTGAATATCCTCTAAAAAGAATTATATTTATAAGAACACGAACACCACTCGTAGTTAAATTTTTTTTTAATCAATATGCTAGTTTTCATAATGACCGCATTGAATTTCACAGTTTTGTTTTCGAAAGAATTCCTTTTCAAACAGGCTTCTAAGGATGTGATAAAAAAAATTAACAATATATAATAATATATTTATAATTGAAGAATTTAAAGCTTTTAACTTGGAATTTGAAAGGCGTATTCCTTAAAAATTACACAAAATAGATTAAAAAAACAATGTTTTAATATTTAAAATATGTGTTAAATTTTTATAATAATATGCTACACAAATGTACTTTTATATTGTATTATAAAAGTACTATACCCAATGTTTTGCATATTTATGGGTTAATCCTTTCATTTCAACAAGGAATCCTTAAAGATAGAATATGATTTTAATTATTTACTAATACAAATGAAGTATTACATTGTATTTTAAGTATAAGTGTTTAATCCAAGACATTGATGAATACAAAATATGTTATTTCCTTTTAAATTATGTTTACGAGGACTTATCCTTAGTGTATTGTACTTATTTCCAATAGTATTTAGGACACAACACCAAAAAGTATCTTAAGGATATTATATTATGATAAAGAAATAACATGTACTTTTTTTAATATTTAGAAATTGTAAAACTATAACTTTGAAATTGAAATATGCATTTCTAATAACAAAACTAAATGTAAGTATTATTACTTGAAAGAGTTAGGCAGAAAATATAACTAAATACCATTTCAAAATTTAAAAATAATATGATGATGAGATGTTTATAATGTTATACTGGACACATGCATTTTTGTACTTCATTATTGACAATTATATCGGATTTCCTTTCGAGAAAAATCTTTAAAATTAAATATAATTCACATATTCGGTACGGGAGAAAAAGTATTAAATTATTTTTTAACTATAACAAATAAAGATTTTTAATTTAATTTACATCTTATATAGTTAAATTAAATTAATTAATTTGAGTAAAACAATTCATAAGAAATTGATGTATATTAAGCGGGTGTATGGTTTAACCTTGAAGTAGTTGTAAATCTCTAAATAAAAGTTTAGAATTAGTCTTTTTATAACTTTACTTCTTCGTAATAAATTCAAATCTTTTACATCATTATTTTAGAATTTATTTCAAAGCATACAAGTTTTTGTGGTTGTTTTGGTAGAATTGTTGGGCTCATTAATTTTTTCTTATGTGGATGTATACACATAGCCCAATTAATTTTTTTTGGGGCCATAATACAAAATAACTAAAGTGGGTTTGGCTGGAAAAAACCGAGGAGAGCCGGTCTTTATAAAAAAAAAAAAAAAAAACAAAGATACCGAAAGTGAGAGAAAAAGGTCAAAGGTCGTTGAAAGAGTTGAAGTAAAAGGTAGTGTTTTTTGATTTTATATTTAGAAAGAACATTTGTGTCCGATCGGGATAAAACTGTGATAATTGATATAGTAAGTTTAGTTTTTATTTCTAAATAATGGAGATTGGGTTTGGAGATCAGGTTTTGAGTACAATAAATCTTACCTTAGCTTATATTACAAGTAATTTTTTATATATAATTTTAATTAATCGTATAATCGAAGATAATTTGTAATATAATTGAATTTATTTTTGATTAATAATTAGATGATATATATATTTTCTCAATAAATGGCTGAATTGAATTTTTGTAAATTATAAGAACAAATTTTTCATTCAAACTAAAACTTCTTAATTATGATAACTTTTTACTTTTTTATCTGTAATAAAGTTATCAAATTGTGTGAATAATTATTGACTTGGAATTTAATTAAATTAAATTTTGGACAATAAGTAAGAAATATTTAGAAGTTCATCTTGAATAATTAGATTATTATCTTAATATTTATAATATATAATTAATTTGTCTTATTTAACTAATTAATTTATTATTTAATTTAAATTTAAATTTATTTAATTTATTTGATGTAATTAAAATTTTATATCTTTATTATATTTACTTATTATAATAATGAAATTGATCACTAATTTAAAATGTTTCATATATATTTTTTTATTTAAAATTTTTTTTTATTATTTATTTATATTATTATTTTTATTATTTAATTATTTAATCACGCGTATTCAAGTAAGCAAGAGAAGTTTTTCTATTTTTTTTAACTATTTGTACTCCGTTTACCCCTGCTCCCATAATTACTGTATATGTGTTGGTCAACTATCAACAGTAGCAGTAGCATACAAGTGTTTGGTAAATTTTTAGCCAGTACTTGGTTAATTGGAAAAGAGATGGGCTTGCACTTTAATGGAGTTCTGCAGCCTCGATTGAACGGCTGATGGAGATGGGCAGGGACGAGGAAGCAATCAAGGAAAAGGCAAAGACAGATAAATTCGTCTAGTAGTAATTAATCATTTGTTTGAAGAATATCATCGGGGGGGTCCTTACCAATTACTTTCAATTTGTTGTCTAGTAGGAAACAAATTTCATTCATGAGTTGTATGCTGTTATGGAGTTCTATTGAATGTGACTGGTGGATATTTAATTGAAGTGGTAGTTCCAGCAGTCTACTCAGTTTGAGTAAAGGGCAAGCTTTGGGCAGCCATTGTCAAAAGAGGACCTCTGTTGTAGTTTTGCCTGGTTTTCTGCCGGCCGTTCTATGGTTGTTCTTGTTTTTTTTTTTTATATTTGAATTTTAATAATTATCTTTAATGATTTTTGTGGCTGCTTTTTTCTTTTGTTTTCGGATTTGCTACTGGAGGATTGTGGGGCTTGTATTTTTTTTATGGTGCTGTCTCTTGTTTCAGGGTGGGTGATTTTGTCTTGCTGGATTTTTGCCGCAATGGAGTTCTCATTTATTATCTTCTTTAATGAATAAAATTCTGACTTTTCCCAAAAAGAAAAAAAAGCTTATTTCCTTATATGAATCCCTAACAACAGCAGCAGCAGCCGATGAAAAAGTAGTTTAGAGGTACTTTTTATATACTTCTCATTTTGTAACATTAAAACTACTTCATATAGACTAAATTACCCTAAAAAATTTACTTTTAATATTTTTTTATTATTTTTTACTTGTTACGGGGTTTGTATATATATTTCGCGAATATTTATATATAAACATGAAATCATCTTTTTCTTTTTTTTTACAACTCTTAAGTAATATTTTTTATTTTAAATTTTTATTAATGCTAATATTTATAAAAGATATTTCAAATACTATATTTATTTTTCCTTTTTTTTTTTCACTATTTGGTGGACATCAACGATTTCTTAAAAGTTTAAAATTAAGTAAGAGAAGTGTCAATATTATGTCTATAATATTTATTTTAAAAGAAAAAATATAAAAAATAAAAATAAATTTACTAGTATAGTATATTAATATAAACTAAATATCTAAATTAATCATTTCATTATTTAACAACAATAATAAATAAAAAAATTGAGAAAACACTTATTAATTTTTTTAATAATCAATAATAACAAACAATAATTAATGATCAACATTAACACTAATTAAAAACAATAATAACAATACCAAACAGGTAAACTAAGCATGCTCTAAGTATGTCACCCGATAAATTTGTAAGAAAAATGCCGAAAAAATAAGTGTATTATTTTAACAAAAAACAAAATGATGTGATTTTATTCAAATGGCAGCAGCTACCATTAAAGTCTCACAGGCGATAAAGCTGAGACTGTTTGTTCAGAGGTTAAATTGTCCTTACTATTAGTGTGACGACTAACCACTACCATAAAAACACAGTTGATGTGAAATGTTGGTGGCCAAATAATAACAGGGCCAGAAATAAAAAGAAGAAACAATTGGTCCAGCTTCTAATGATTGGGTTGCTGTATGCGATATTCCTACATCTACGTGCACATAATGGTAAAAGAAAAGCAAGGATGTCCCGGGGCAGAAGGGGCAGGCGAACATGACAGGGGCGTTATCTTGCGTGCCATTCACCTTGTAATGATCCATCCAACGATGCCTAGGAGAGAATCATTGCATGTAACGCGGAGGTTTGTTGTTGGTGGTTGGCAAGTCCAAGTCACGTTGTTCAGGATACGCGAGGATTTTTGACACCAAAAGTGAAAGACGGATGACAAAATGACACGAGTTTACGGACGTGCAATAGCTAATGGGATCACAAGCCGCGGCGTTTTGGCCCATTAGTGTTGTTCCCAACAAAGTTTTTGTGGGGATTTCCAAAGGGTATTTTTCGCCGAGACAACGACAAAGGGTCTCTAAGAGACTGAAGAGAGCGCAGTTTTGATGTACAGATTGGACGTTGGATGGAGAATTGCTTACTTGGCAATGAAGATTTATAAAGCTATTTTCTATGATCCCATGTTCCCGCAACCCCACATGTCTTTCGCTTGCCGTCCAATCCATCATGATTCATCGTTTTGCGAGATGCTATTTGCAGGCTTTATGTCCGAGTGATGCACCGCGATCAGTTTGTGTCAAGTGGCTTTGGTGTGTAAAGATGGAAGCAAGTACCCAATAGGACGGCCGGCCCAATCGTTTTTTGTTATTTACAGCAAACGCACAGTTTCAGTGACTCGGTAGTCTCCTATCCTGCTGCTCACGAGGCCATTCAAACAAAATTGTCGTCCTGATTCTCACATGGTTCTAACAATTCGTTATAAGCAGGGTTATATGCAACAACTAAGCAAAGATACTTTGCAGCCTCAACTCTGCCACCATTGTCGTTGTAGAAAGCACCCTGGAACAGAGAATCGTGCGATAGATATCTCGGTGACCGAAACAAAATAATTTCGTAACAATAAATTCTCTACAGCAACTTTATGCCATTTGGTTGGTGAATTCAAGGATGCTGTTTTAGGTGCAACCATTTATTCAGTATTTGCAGCTTTTGTGGGATAATGCTTGTCTGGAAACCCAAATTTTGCACGAACAACAGACTGGTTGAAGAATAATTGGCGCACCGTACAAAACCATTAACTAGAAAAATATGGAACTTTAATTATGCAGGAAAAGTGCTTTAAAAGAGGTAACAGGCAAACCTACCAACGGACTTGATGAGCTAGGATATTGTTGGGGTGAAAACAACTCGAGGCATGCTAATCAGTACCAATTAGTCTGTTTCATGTAATTTTGATGAACTCCTGCATGTATGTTGGGCCTCTAAGGACATAAAAACCTTCAGGTTTGCATTTTACAATCGGAAGTTTATTGGTTAGTATCATAGCTTACCACATTTGGAGCCGTAAGTGCAACTAATTAATTACCTATATAATAACTAGTGATTTACTTGTCACTCAGCAGACCGGCTTTCCCCGGAAGAGAAAACAAGGAAAAAAATTTGAGTCTGCACCACCAGATTGATCGAATTCAGAAGTACACAAGCGTTGAGTTGAGTTCGATAGGAAGGATTAACTATATGACCAATAAGGTGTAAATAGGATTTGAATAAGAGGGAAAAGATGGTAATCAAGGGATATTGCGGGCCACGCAGCAACCGGGAGGAAACTTGGAAAACATAGATCTTTTCTAAATCATGTTGAGGAAGATTGGAATTGAACATTGCAATTTTGGAGTCAAGCATACTATTCAAAAGTTAGTTATGACAGTTATAAGATGTTTTAGCAAGCTCGTATTCTTTTGCAATCTTCTAGCTCACTCTTTCTTGTTTTTCAAGCTAATTTGAAAGTTTAATTTATGTCTAAGTATAGGGCACCGCGTGTTTAGTGTCTCTTATGTTAGATTGTCAACCAAAATCTAATAAGTATGGTATTTGCTCGTAATTTTGGTATTGTTATTGTTGAAGTACAAATCATAGTTTAAAAGACATGGCTACGATGTCCTTACGTACTCATTTTTGTGATCTCTATTACATATGAATGAAATACAACAAAACTTGCTTTTCGAAGCCCATTAATACTTTGTCTTCCTAATGCACTCTTTTTTGTCCATCTCTTTTGCAAGTTTTTGGCTAATAGTAAAAACTTAGTTCTTGAGTTTCATTTTATGTTCTTTGATCATCATTAATATGACGTGGGAAATAAGGGTGAAGATTTTGCTTATATCATATAAGTAAAATATTGAAATTGTGTGGTCTTAAGAATATTATGTTATATTTTTTAATAAATTTATCATTAATAACATTAATTTTTTTGAATATTAAAATTAAATATATTTATATAAATAATAATATTAATAGTATTTCTGAATTTTCAAAAATGGAAGTTGTTAAAACATTCAGATAATTTGTCTTAATATAATAATTAAATTTTCTCTCTTAATCTTTACTGTAATTATACACTTTTAAATAAATTTTTTATATGTATAAAAAAAAAGAGAATCAATTAAATATATATACATATATAACTATATACCCAAATAACATTTAGATAATTATATATATAACTATATATAATTAGGAATGTCTATTAATACCCAAATAACATAACTATATACAAAATTAATCATTATCAGTTGAGACACATTATGATTGATTCTTTAATAAAAATATTATTTAAAAATATTACTACATTATTAATTAAGAATATTTTAATATTTTTTATTTTTTTATTTAAATTTATTATATTAATTATTATGTATAAATAACAATAATAATCTTTTATAATGCCACTATAATATCATAATGTGAGTTATGGTAGTCATACTTTATTTATTCAAAACACCCTTTTTCATATACTATAATATTTGTAACTTATCACATAAGATTTATGAAATATATATGATTTCATAATAATCTATAATAATATCTCAAAATTTTTTTTTATTAAAAGTAATAATGTATAAATAATTATAAGATATAACAAGAAATATATAATGTATGTTAGAAATACATCAATGAGTTTAGAGTGTTATTACGTCATATATCATTAATTATCTTTAGTACAACTAAAACTCATTTTAAGAATATATTCTCTATATAATGTTAATTAATAACTTTTATATTGATTTACAATTATAAGATCAATTAGTATTTTATAAACACTATTTGTTTTTGAATTTTTTGTATAAATTTTTTTTTTAATGACGAAATACTTCAGTTATCATAAATTTGGTATCTTTTAAGTATTTGTCATTCTTAGAGAAGAATATTGATGTGAAATTATCACAAAAATTTTAGTAGCTTAATAATCATGTCGACAATTTCAAACCTTAAAATAAAATTCCATTGTTATAATGTATGAATTATAATTTTAAATCATAGTACAAACTTTACTTTTATAATAAATAAAATAATGATAGAAAATTTTTTATCATTTCACAAAATTGGTCTTCCTCTTAATAAGAACAAATAATTAAGGGTGAATTTTTTATTATCAATATATCCAGTAAAATTTTAATATGAATATCCAATCATATATAAATGGTTAAATTTTTTGTATATAAGCATATAATTATTAATTTCTTTAGGTATCTCAATTCTTTCTTTATTACTTTCTATTGATCCATTCTATAATTATTTTCACACCTACCTAACATTTCGACTGCAAAACTAATATTTAGTTTAATATAAACTAACAAATATATTAAACTACTAATAAAAGTGACATATGTAATTGATTCCACTTTTTTACATTTTGCATCATTTTTGAAATATTATTGAAATTTAATTTGTCATCTTTTTGTATGGGAATAGTCTCAAGTGAATACTTAATCATATAAATTTTTTATAGAATTTTTTTGATATGGCTATTTTGAAACAATCATTTATTTGGATCTATTACAAAATATTTTTATTCTTATTGTATATAATATTTCTCTTATATCTTTTATTATAAAATTCCTTTAGAGAAAATATTTAATTTCCCATAAGATACTTAAAATATCAGTAGTAAGCAATATATATGACTAAAAAACAAACTTACTTTCACCAATCTTTTGGAACATAACATAAATCGACAATGTTTTTTCTTAAATCCAAAAGATATCATGATATCATTGAATTTAATATATCATTGCAAGAAAAGTTGTTTCAGTCTATGTTTATCCTTTAGTCTACACACTATTAAAGTTTTACCTTTAATGAAATAACTTTTATATTCATTTATGTAAACTTGCTTTTTAAGATTTTCATTAAGAAAGACAATTTTCACATTTATTTGGTGTAATTTCAAATTATACTGAGCAACCAATACCATAATTAATTCAATATTTTTATGGTTGTGATAATGAAACCAGATTTTTATTGATTTTGATATTAAAATTTAACTTTTGTAAATAAGTCATATAATTAGCTAAAATATCTAATCTTTTTTTTAAGATCTTTTTTATACTACCTCTTATGGTTAATTTATATTAGTTAATTGTAAATTATTTTTTTTAGAAAGTATTTCTTTATTTAAATGTTCTTTAATTTCTAAAATAATATTTGATGTTGTAATAAATGAAAAAATTCTTATAAGTAAATAAATATTTAACCTAACTTCTTTTATATCAACACTTTGATATCTATTATTTCCCTTAATTTCACCATTTTAAATAAAATTTTCATTACCAATTTTTATTATTCTCATATTGTAATCCTTTAAACTTCTTTAAGTAACTAAAATTTAGTTATTAATCATTTAGGAGTCTAACTTCTTTTTATATGGATTATTGATTTTGCTAAGCAACCCAAATGTCTAAGTGCCTTAAATTAAGTTTAGTTTGTATTCTTTAATTGTCATTAATATGAAATCTTTGAAATAAAAACCTAAATACTAATTAACTTTAAATCTCACCAAAATCAAGCTCTATAACTCTTGCAAAATTAAAAATCTCTCTGTTCGGGGTTAATTCATTATGACCCTTGTCAATTTTAAAGTCATTGTCATTTAGCTTGAGATCAAACCTTCATAACCCTCAACAAAGTCAAATTACTCTTTTTGTTTAAGATCAAACCCATATGACCCTTAATAAAATTGTAAAGCAAAATTAATAGAAAATTTGTGCAATGATCAACCTACAAGCATATTTTAAATGTTTACCTTTAATTTTTAAATTCTATTTCGTATTTAATAGTTTTAAGGTGTGAAGTTTGTTCATATAAAATTTTAGCACTCTAAATAAGGCCTTTATAGTTTTCAATTTTTTCTTCTTTGCACAGAAGAAAGCAATTAAAAAAAAGTGAAAAGCAAAAGTTTTCAAAAAAAAAAAAAAAGTAAGCAATGAAAAGGTAAAAAAAGTTGTTAAAAAACATATTAGTGCACCCAAGGTAGTGAAAAATAATGTAGCTACTTATATTAATAATAAGAAGGAGATTATCCCATTGTTAACATTAACCACCTTACTTAACTATAAAAGCTTAAAAACCTATTAATGGATTCAATTCTTTACTTTCATAGTATTACAAAACACCAAAAGGGAGAATATGTAATTCACACAAAGAAAGGGGCTCTTACTAGATTTTTTTGTGGCATGGAAAAATCAATTAATCACCTTGACCAACAATAAGATTAGGGTAACTTGATAATCTTTGATCAACATAAAAAGTTAACCTATTTTCTAGGTCAAGTAAGAAAGATACAAAAGAGCCTTTTACCCAAACTTTTATAGGGCATTATCCTTATATACTTACATTTTTTAAGTCATGATGACAAATACGACTAGTATAAAAGATGTCATTGCTAAATTGAAAAACAAAATTGCCTTGTTGACCAAGGTCTTAAAAGAGAAGGACAAACAAATAATTTATCTTAAAGGAAAGATGCTAGTATAAGCTAATTTTAAGACTAACAAGAAGGGACCAAATCCTTTTAACTTTATTATATAAGTGATTCTAGTTAGCATCTTTATGACGGACAAACATTAAGGTGGGTAAGCATATCTATCATTTTTTAATTTTTATTGCTTCCTTATCTGTTCAATAATTATAAAAGAATCTATTTAATACTCACAGATATATGCCAAACTATATAAAAGGTCGATTGAGAAGCTTAACATGACTTTAGGGTATTAATCACTAATATGAGTTTATGTTTGAATATATTGAAAGACGACAAGCACTTAGCCTAAACTGTAAGGATTGCTTAACTAAATCTCCATTATGGATATATGTATCTAAGGAATGCACTGGGAGCTACTATACATCTTATAAGGTGGTAAAAACCTAGACTTTCAATAAAGTTACAACTTAGACCCTTAACATGGAAATAAATATCTAAAGCTCTTAATATGTAGTTCCTTTTTATTTGGTCCAACATAAAGACATAATGAAAGTTAAGAAGTTCAACAAGTCTAGTAAACGTAAGGAAGTGACAACCATTGACTTCTCATTAGTAACGGTTGCAACTAAAGTAAAAACAAGTGCTCTTGCTTCATTAAGTTGGTTAAAATAATAAAAAAGGAAAAATATAATGTTATAAGATTTAGAACAAGAGAATATATATGTTTTTTTTTTCTATTTCTTTTTGTTTGAAAGAACAAATTGACTACTTGCTTTCATTAAAATTTCTTTAGCAATAAGTCTTAAGTGTTTTCTCTTTTCTTTCCCCTTATTTTAGAACAAGTTAGTTTAGCCATCAGTTAAGCTATAATTTCTTTAAATAAACTTATTTTTAATAAAATTTCTTGTTATGAAGGAAAAACACACTGATAAAAGTCCAATTAATTCAACTTCTATTTTTACTCTTATCGGTTGTAGTGGACTCTAAACTCGCTCCTTCAAGATATCATCCAAGAAGTTGAAGAGAAAAATAGTTAAGGTCTTATGTAATGAAGAAGAGAGGCTCATGGTCCAAAATGGTATATTTTTTAAGGCTCTAAAATTAGTGCTAATAAAAGCAAGAAATGCATAGTAAAGGCCTAAAATCCTAATAAAGCATATAAACTCCTTTGTTCCATGCCTGTAGACCAAAAAAATTAGACTCTTAACCATATATAGGGTTTAACTACTATTAAGAATTAAAAAATGGCTGACATAATAATCATTAATTAAAAAGATTAATGGGCCAAAAGTAAAGTTCACTTATGGAATTATGGGTTATAAGCTTACAAAGATAGCAAATTCAACAAGGTCATTTGTAAAAATATGAATGTCTATAGTTAATTTCTTAAGATATATATATATATTTAATGTGATAACATGCATGAATTATTGCATGATTTGAATTATAGGAATATAGGTTTTAATAATTGGTTATGATATATGGGTTTTTAGGTGATATGCAAATGAATTATCAAATGCATGAATTAGCGTACATCATTAAACATCAATTTAACTTTCATTTTGCTATTGTGGTCCTATGGTTGTAATGGACAACTATTAATATCTTTAAATATATAAGCATAGACCAAAGCTCAGGCAACCAATATGAGGGTAGTTATTGGCAAAGAAAGCCCCACTATGGGTAATTTTCAAAACTTTACTATGAGAAAAAAGCTTATAATCAATAGGGTTGAGATAAGAATAGTCCATCAAAAGGGTTAAGGAGAGAGAAGAGGGAATAAAGGAGAGAATCAATCTTTAAAATCATAATTTTTACAACAAAATTAGACCTTAATCTAAAAAAGAATTTAGTTCATTAGGTTAATGTTTTAACTATTAGATCATTAATAAGGCAAATTCTTTTTTTAAAAATAATCAATATTTTTATATTATATAAAAATAAAATAAAATATTATTAAATTCTAATTGAAACATATATATCATAAATAATTTTAATAGAATAATATAATAATATACATGTTAAAAAAAAAAAACAATTAACAAAACCAAATTTATCTGATCTATTGGTTGGATTGAGTGATTAAATTGTTTGAATCAATTCAAGTTGAATGATTTTTTTCAGTTTAATCTTTGATTATATATTTTTTAAAAAACCAAAAGATTAAACTAATTATTGATTTATTAATTTTTTGGTTCAACCACTAGTTTGATTCAATTCCCAAAACTATGCTCAAAACTTGTCTTTTCTTTTTGATATAATCCTTAGTTCTTCTTATTTTTTAGACAAAGAATACTTTAAATAAGAAAAAAAAACCAATATTCATAATTCTACTCAATTAAATTAGGGTTTTCTTATGTTAGGAGTTATGTATTTTGAATACAAAAGGCAACAAGAATGAAAATTGGATTATATTCACAATGGAAGACCACTTACTTCATTGGACTTAACAAATAAACAATAATAATTATTTAAGATTTTCAATTCATTGGATTGATACCCACTTACTTGGTTTGAGTTAACAAATAAGTAATACTATATAGGATTTTCAATTCACTAGGTCAAGACCCACGTATATGGTTTGGTTTAACAAATAAATAATAACAATTATATAGGATTTTCAATTTATTGGGTTAGTTTACTAGAGGTTTAATCATAATAAGCCTATATAGGAAAACATTTATTAGCTATGTTATTGAGCAAAAATGATAAGTTAAATAAATGGGTTGGGTACTTCAGAAAAGGAGTTAACCCATCATTTTAAAAATAATATTTTTATAGTTAAGAATTTAAAATTTTTATTTTTAAAGTATTGCATTTTAATTTTAGAAAATATGATTTGAGATTTATAAGAATGGAAAAAATTACTCTTATTGTAATATATGTTTGGATGGACTTTTTTATAGATAAATAAATAAATAAATAAATAAAAATTAGTTCTAGAACTAAAGCGACAACTTTAAAATTTACATGATATTAATTATTTTCAAGTTCAAAATTTTGACATTTAACCTAGCATGAGATGTTCATATGGCTCTTAAGTCTTAATGCAAGTTCATAGACTATACTAAGTTGGCATAACTTAGTCCTTTTGTTTCTTATATGCAATTTATTCTTTGTCTTTCTTTTGTCAAATAACAAAAAGTCTTAATATTTTGTGTGATTAATATTCATACAAATATAGTAAAAAGATTAAAGATATGGACTTAAAAGAAAGGAGTTGGTTGACATTGGTCCATTATATAACCTCTACTCAATCAATCAATAGTCATTTCATGAATAATATTAAAATTAATATAGTTCATTTAAAGTATAATTATTAAAATTATTATTTTTTATTAGTATTAGTTATATTTATTTAATATATTCATTTTTATTTTTTATAAATATTTTATAATTTAAAATTTATATTTTTAATTTTAAAATTTTAAATTAAAAAAATAAAAGAATAAAAAAATATTTTTATTATATAATTTGGCTTAATTAATGTTTTAATAACTAAAAAAGATATATATGTGTGTATAAGGAAAAGCTGGAGACCATGGAGCATGTGTACGGGACGAAGATTCCACTCACAAATCGAGCCGCACGTGTCGGGCTTCAGAACCTACTGGATAGATAGATACATCGACCAATGGCGTCACGGAAAGTGATCATATCTCATGCCCGCTCTCTCGTCCACGAATTCTGATATCTTCGATTTCTCTTGCCTTCGATCTCCTCGCCACGTGTCTCCCCACAAAAAAATACATCAAATTCCTAATTTAATGAAAATAAATTAATCATAACATAAAAGTAAAAATAAAAAAATAAAAAAATAAAAACCCCAAAAGCCAAGGGAGATTAGAAAGTGCTGAAATTTGCTAGGTGGAGGGCTTAGTAGTTGATTTGTTTTTCCTTTCTACGGACCGGAAAGCTTGTGATTTTCTCGGAAACTAAAAGAAAAGAAACTATTTGTTGGATTCAGGTGAGGAAATTGTTATTTGGTTGCTTCGATTTGTGTGTGTGTGTGTGTGTGGTTTTTTTTTTTTTCCCTTTTCTTTTCTGAGTTTCTAGCGTTTTTCTCCGATTGGTTGCCGAGAAACTTGTTGGAAATGAAGATTGAAATCCAAAGCTCTTATGTCAAACTTCATTTCTCTCTCTCTCTCTCTCTCTCTCTCTCTCTCGCTGATTTTTTTTTTTTTTATATTAATTGTTATAGGCTAGAGCTAGACTGTAGGTATTGTTGGATCTGTATAAGTGTTGTTGTTCTCTTGAGTTTCCTTTTCTTGTCTGTGCTGTGTTGTGCTGTGCATGCCATTCTTCTTCTCGAGGATTATTATGTCTGCGATGCCACGCTTAAAACAGGAAGCTAGGGGAGCTATCATATGGTTTCCTCTTTAAAGCTGCTGTCTTGTTTTTTGTTTTGTTTTGTTTTTTTGTTTTGTCTTTTTTTTTTTTGTTTTTGTTTTTACTGATTTGTGCTTTGTTTGATTATTTAGAAGTGATGGAACTTGCCGCTAGCTGCTTGGTCTAGTGGTAGGACAATTGAATTCTTTAGTCCTAGCAACTAGGGTTCAAATCCTCGTACCGACAGACTAGAACAACAAAAAATAAAAAAATAAAAAAAAAATGATGGAACTTAAAGCTGGTTGTATCTACCATAATTGCATATTTGGAAGCCAAAGGTTTACTGGCTAGTATAAAATTGTAGGGGGTTATACTATGACTGCATTCTGTGGATTTGCTGCATCCTGGTATGAGGTTGGTTCACCACCATCAATATCCTCAGCAACTGCAAAAGCTATTAGCAGCCATATCTATGCACCTCTGTTCGTTAAGTGAGGCCCTGGGTAATCTTCGAGATTCTGGAAAAACAAAAAAGCACAAAAATTTCATCTTTTTGGCTTGTGGTAAACAGGAATGGTTCATTTTCTTGGTGTTCTTAGTCAATGGTCTCTTAAATACCACTCTTTATCCTCATGCCAATAGCAGTCTAGACTAGGAATGTAGAAGTTTGCATTCTAGTTTATAACTTCTGTTTGTACAATTTTCATTTCAAGCTGTTTATAAAATTCATTTAATTTGCTTGAATGTTTACTGTTTACTTTGAGATTTATCCTCTCAATTGTAGGATGCTAAACTTTCCCTACTTTTTTTATATTTTTGGAACCTGAAGCATAATTGGGAGCACAATTCCATAATAATCATGATTTCATACCGTAACTTTGTCTTCAGTGGCGGATAGAGAATCTTGGACAAATGTCAAGCATCTGCTTATACGAGGTATGAAATCTCTGCAATATTGTGCAATTCCATTTTCTTTTTTTTTTAATGTAGTTTTATCTAATTTTATTGCAAAATTAAATTTATAATCCAGTAAACTCATGTAAGGAAATAGACAATTTCTATTTTTTTCTACAATACTTCTACCCAAGTCTGCCAAAATGTGGCAATGGCTCAGTTGCCAAACCCTGCTCTTACATGGAAACCTCCAAAATGTGAAAAACACAAAATCATAAATTGAGAAATATAGAATATCTGACTTTACTGATGTCAGAACAACTAAAAGCTAAATCTTAAGTGTTGAGGCATGACAGAAGAATCGTGTCCTTTTGTCAACCATAGTTGAAGCTTTGACCTTGGATTTTTAAATCACTTACTGGTTAACAGATTGAATTAGCCTGTTTTCTGTGGACTAGTCTGCCCTTTGACCTTGGATGCTTAAGTCACTTATTCCCATACCAATTGAATGTGAAGTCCTGGTCAGATTTATAATATCAATGAGAATCATAATATGGTAGCATGAGATTCACAGAAGGACATGAAATTCCATAATGCTCATGACCACAATTGCAGAGTCAATTAGAACAAGGAGGAAGTGGATAGGGATTGGCAACTAATGCTTCTTTGGAAGTCCATGCCCATAGTCATTCATTCCTCTACATAGTCCAGTGTACTAAAAATTCACTGCAATGATTCACTTATGTCTTGGTTTGAGTTAGCCTATTTCCTTTGGACTAGTTTATTGTAGGATGAATGAGTGTGATACTTACATGCCTATCTTTCTAATGCCCAAACTAAATTAAAAGCTTGACTGAAGATGTAAATGCTAGGGAGGGACTTTGGAAACTTGATTTATGGTCTGTGCATGTCCTAATATTGTAAGATAGCAGGAATATATATTATGCATGTGTCAGTGAAATCATGAAATAAATTGAAACTGACAGCTAAATTGAATTAAAATCTCATCTGAAAACATAGATTAAATTCAATGTCTTATCACCACTATTGAGAGTTCAGCCAATCATAAGGAAGCAGCCTCTCCATGAAAGTACAGGGAAGCTGTACATGCTGACCTGCTCTAGACACCATAATACAGGTGCCTTATGAATCGGAATGCCCTTCTTATTCTGTTTCAGGACACTATGAGGCACATCAGGGAGGAGTAAAATTTATTAAGTTGTAAGCTAAAGAATTTAGATTGTTACACGCCCATGCTCAAATGGGAGCATTCCATTATTGAATTTGTAATTTATCTATGTTTCAGGTTGCTTGAAATCAACATATTTTGTTTTGTGTCCTATCATTTAAATGAGGCTCTCTATTCTGTTTATTCTAATTCCATTTACTGTTGTGACCTTAGGTATGGATTTCAGTCTAGCATATTGAATGTCTGCATTTCTAATCCTGTGCTTGGATTTCTTTAATATGCTTCATTGTTTATGTGCAGATTTTTTTCAATTTTTGTAATCATTCTTCTCTCTCCCCCCCCCCTTTGTATTCATCGTTTATGCATCTCTTGGGAAATCCCAAATTGATATCATTAAATTTCCATCTCTTGTGTGATCTAGCTATTTTTATGAGCATATGAATGATCATATCAGTTGCCTAATATCTTGTTACTGATGTTGCAGCTTGCAGATAATGTATGGGATGAATTCTTTGAGAGTGATGATCATATAGTACCTCATCCTGGTACCGAACATGGGGATCAAGTTCTAGTTGTTGCTGATCACCAGAAGAAATCACGACATGAAGCAGCAACTATCAACAGGAATACTCATGATGCAAATAAACGTGGCATGCGGAGTAATGAAGAAACTACTGTACCTATTGTAACCAAGCAAGATAAAATGTTACAAAAAGATCTATTGTCTCACATGCCTGATGATGTATTTACTGCATCATGTGAAAGTGATCCATCGAAAGAAACAATTATAGCATCTGATGAAACAGAATTGCTAGGTCAATATCTGAAAGGTAGAACTAATAATCCAGTAGGCAGCGAATTCTGTGATGATGACCCTGTATTAGGTGGAAAGCATTGTGCAGTGGCCAATAGCCCCTTTCATTATCCCCTCAGTCACATTTCTCAGACAGAAAATGATCTCAGCTTTTTTGATAACGGTCATCAAGACAAAGGGGGCAGCGATCTGTTGTACTATGCGTGGGACAATGACATCAGCAATTTTGGGGATGTTGACCACATGTTTAGGTTGTGCATGAATTCCCCTATTAGTTATAATATTTTGTTTACTTTTTCTGCAGTTAAACCTACTCATCTATGAATTTTTTTGGTAGTAAATATATCAGTGGAATCATATGAGCATGTCTAAACTGAATTATTATAATATTTTAGTTCATTCTCCACAATTCAATTTTTTACATCTTTTTATTTTTTTTCATTTTCAGCTAACAGAATGCATATGCCAATAGAATAAATATTCTGTAAATCCTTTTTTCCGTCCAGCTATATTTAACTTTGTTTACTTTTGGCATCATCTGCGTGTTTCAATGTTATGCTTATACATCTTGTCATGTTGCAGAAATTGTGATGCCACATTTGGGCTGGAGAGTTTCAGTAATGCAGATGATATCTGGTTTTCATCTTCTCGTTCTATTGAAGGATCTGAGGATGCATTCAAAATGGATTCCAAGATATCAAGTTCTGAGGCAAGTGCCTTGAAGAGTTTAGAAGAGCATCATGAAGTATCTGATCTCAGCAGTGGACATATGTCGGTCAGTGATTCTGACAAGAAAAGTCTATTCATGGGTGATAAAAAACGTTTGAGGGTTGTGGGTGCTGTTGACCATTCTTCTGGCCAGTCACCATTACTGAATGGTTCAGATACTAAATCTGTAAGTAAGGATGACTTGATATTTGGTGAACAGGTGTGTAAGGTTTTACATTACCAAGGATATAAACCCCAAACAAGTTCTAAACTTTTATGAACTTTTTCTTTTATTGTAATCGTATCATTTTTTCCTTTGTCAATTTAGTTCTATGACTTTACTTTTTGTTCCGTTTGAGTGCATTTTCTGATGGAATTTTAGTTGAAAATGCTCCAAAGAATCAAAATTTTGTCTAAAAGTGGACTCAAATGGAAAGTTATAGAACTCAATTGACAAAGGAAAAGGTGATAGGACTACTGTTAAAATATTCATAGATTTTTGGGACTGATTTTAGGCTTATCTTAATTATGAAACAACTATATATTCTACTAATGGTAAGCCAAATTTTAGTCTCAAACCTGGGTTTTGCAGATCCTGTGACTTTGATGGTACCTTTGAGTTCAATATTTGTCCATAACCTGTTTCAAAATTGCCGGAACTGAAAATAATTTTGGTTATTGTCCTTTCAGTGTTGGCATTTTGTCAGCACCACATGTGTTTCTGCATTGTGAACTTTGTCCATTGGCTAATTGACATATCATATGCACTCTCAAAGTAAAAATAGTTCTCCCAATCAGCAGAAAGCCTGCATTTATATCGTTCTCATGGTTGAACATCAGTTGGCTCTGTTTTCCATAGATGTATGCAGTCTGATTTTGTTGAGTTGACAGAGCAATTGGCAGAGAAAGCAGACAAGGCGCCAAAATCAACCAGCAGGGAAGAAAAGGGACCAAAAAATGGAAAATGGTAGGCTTTTCCTTCATAGTGGTAGCTTGAAGCAATTTCAAGATATAAAGAAATCATCTAGAGACTCATCCCATCAACTTTTATCCTCTCCAGGAACTCAAGAAGTTAAACAAAATGTAGAGCCTCATTCCTTGAACTACTTGCAGACTCATATTCCATATATGCATGTGGACCACAGTCCAACACAAACTAGTACCAAATCAGAATGCAATGGCCACCCATCTCCTATTAAGGAGTTCTCATATGCATCAAATCGAATGCAGTCCTTGGAAAGCTTTCAAAGTCCAATGTTTGAGGCTCCTCCTGCAGTAGATGACAAGAGAGGGAATCAACTGCTTTTGAAGGAATTACAACCTTCACTTGCTAGGAATTTTGAGCATGCAAATATTGCAAGTCCAGCAGCATTTCATGACCCAGTTTTGGTTCAAAAACAGGGTTGTCAATCAGAATATGAGATTGAAGGTCATAGTGAAATTGGAGTTAAAACAGGGATGCAGGGAGAACTCGATTCTTCAAAGGCACAGGAGAGTTCCTTCATGAGGTCTGTGTTGGATGACATCTCACTAGAAATGACTAGTTTTCACCAGCTTCAACGTGTTGTGGAACAGGTATGGTATTTTATAAAACTTTGGCTAAATCATTGAAAATGCATAGCTATACCATTATGGAATTGGAAGAACCAATGAGTAGGACATAGTTATATAATTTTCCTTATAATGGTTATACCATTATTGAAAAAAAAAAAATCACCCTGAAGCCTTTTTATAACCTAAAACTTTTGTTCATATTTTCTATCTAACCTTAATCTTGTTAGTGTTTGATGTAAATCACGATATCAATGAATAATTTATTGCTCAATGTTCAAATATATGTTCTACACTTAAATCATGCCAAAATGCAAAATTTCCAGCAACATATAGAGGGATGGAAACCGGTGTCTGAATCAAAGAATGGGAAAATATTGACCTTAGGTCAATCTAAGGGAGAAGTTAATGTGAGGTACTGTTTTAAGGTCTAGAGAAATTTTTGTGGTACTTGTGCTACCTTTTTATGGAGAAGCCTTATGGAAGATGTTGATAACTATACAAGTACAAGTATCCAATGGGAAGAAGCAATTGAATGCCCTTTTGTTCTGATGAGCAATTCAATCTCACACTAGTATCCAGTGCCTGGTTAGGAAGGTTCTTGCATATATTTAAGCACTGAACATGATGTAAAGCATTCTTCGCTTTTTATGGTGTAATAGATTGTGAGCTGAATCACATTACATTCAGTTGGATATTAGGACAAAACTGTGCATAAGGGATAGTCTGTATCGCTTGGCTAGGAGTGCTGAACAAAGGCATAATTGCACGAATGCAAATGGTGGCAAGAGAGACGATAAAGATACTAGAGGTGCATTGATGGCTGACGAAACAAACAAGTATGTCACTGCCTGCTTTTCTCTGTTTTATACCATATCCTTCTCTTGTTTTTCTTTTTCACGCTTTCATGTGCTACTCATTAAGTGTAACAGGTATGAGTCTTAATTTCTAGCCATTATTTGTCATTTTTATTTAACTTTTGTGGTGGATGAATGCCATGCAAATTGTAGATACAGGGGCAGTTAAACTTATCTGGATATCCAGTTTTTTCCTCCCCAGGAGTAGTATGTATTGCTGTTCATCAATCTGCCTGAAACACTAAAACTGCCCAAACTAAATAGTACAAAACCGTAGTGGCCAAAACTGCAAGGCTGAAGTTTGGATGTCAATGTCACATGTATGATATATATAAAAGAACATATTTATAAATATACAAATGTGTGATATATTATATATAGTTTTCAAGTTAATGTTCTAGTTGTAATAATTCATTTGGTTAGTGGATTTGTATTGTGGACTTCAATAGGTGAAAATCTAAGAGTAGCTCATCTCAATTAGATATTAATCACGGATTGATTTTATTTATTTATCTATTTTTAGAAAAAGTGTGTATTAGTTTTATAAACTTAGTAGTAATAGAACATGAATCTAGCAGTCTAATATAAAACATAGCTTAATAACTTCTAAAACTGTTCAAACCTAGCTGCTTCAGCGCAATGCCCGTTGACTAATTATCCACTTGGATGGATTACTTGTAGATACTTCTTTTAAAGGACTGCAAGCTGTGAATTGGAATGGTAAAATCCTAAAACCCCCAAAACCAAACTGCCGAGCAATCCTAGTAGAGCGAATGTAAACAGCAGGGATCTGCATGGTTTCATAATTTGAAGGAGTGTGTTTCCCATTATGTCATCTCCCAAGACCTTTCCTTGTTAGTGTTTTCTTTCGGGGCTCTCTCTCTCCCACCCACACCCCCTCTTCTCTCTATCTGTTTGCGAGTATGTGTACTGTTCATTTACATAAAGCTGCTATTATCATCTAATCCACCCTTTGCCACTGGGCTAGAGCATAGAGTAAAGACACACGTGTTTCATTGAAGTAGGAATTATTAAGATGTTTGTATGTTAAAGGACAACTTAATGAACAATAAGTCATTGGAATTGCCTTCAGCAGTTGATGATGGACTGTGAGAGCGTAGGGAATAAAAATCTATTCACCACTTTTCTGTTGTCTCATGGTATCTGATAGGAGTCAGGAGGGAGGGCTGCAGTTGCAAATTTACTTAACAAACTGAATCCAACACAAATCCTTTAATCGGTCCAAAAGAGAGCAAAAACTGTTATTAGGTCAAATCTACATCAACTAGAGTGAGTTAAATTTCTAATAGTTCATGTGACTGAATTATAGCCATCGAGGTCCTTTAAATTATGTAGTTCATCTTTCTAATTTTGTTTTAATTTGATGTGTGGGCGAGATTCTTATGTTGTCTTTATTCAGGTCCTCTGGCTTCATGGATGTTGAAACTGACACAAATCCAATCGATCGATCTATCGCACACTTACTGTTTCATAGGCCCTCAGATCCATCTGTAGTGTCTACTAGTAGTGCTGTGTCTCTCAAGTCTCATGTGACGGTTAGTTTTCAAAATATCCCTTTTACACAGCTGGAGACATAACATGAAATTTTGCATTCTACTGAGCGTAAGTGAACTTACAGCTTCATGGATCTATCGATGGTTCCCGTGCGATGGTCAAAGACCAGGTTCGGACCGGTGAAACAGCTGTCACTGCAGATAAAAGCTTGTAAACCAGCAATTACAAACAACGAGATACTATTAATGTCTGTGCACTCAGTTGTGACATAAATCAAATCTTTTTCTTGGATCACTGCAATCTAGAGGAATAGTAGAACAGCTTAGGTACCGGAATTCAGTACCAGGTGTCTGGTCTCATCGTGTATCAATTCCCCATGTACCCATGAATGGTTGTCATCATAAGCTACCCATCTGCTTATCTGTGATGTTCCCATTGGTATGTTAATCACTTTCCTCACGGTTATACGAGCGATAATTTGTATGAAATTTATTTTTGAAATGCATTTTATTGTTGACATTGCATGGTATGCCCAATGCGATTCCTCTTCATAGAGTATGAACCTAAGGAAGAATGACCACTTTAAGCGTACGCTTCATGAATGAATCCCAAATCTCCTATCCACCAATTCAATTTTAAGACCACATCTCAAATGCATAGAGTTATGCTTATGGCTATTAGTATTTCATGAGGGACTTTGCATTAATTGGTTATGTTATCCTTAAAGTTCATCCCTACAGTATATCTTTGTAATGACTCTTCGAGAGCCGGCTTATGGATGATTTTAGTTTGATTCAATTTTATTTTTAATCCTAAACTAGTAGTTTTTGGTTCTAAAGTTAAGAGAAATTATGGTAGTTTGGTTTAAGGGTTTAATTTAGTTTAAAATTCAAATTTGATTTAGATTAAATTTTAATTTGGTATGATTTTTATTTAGGGTGATTTAAATTGTTTAGTTTAAATTGATTTGATTGATTTTAATTATTTTTTTCAAAATAATTAGAAGGTTTATAAAGTAAGATAATTATGTTAATTTTTAATTATTTTAAATTATAAGAGAGTATATAACTAATTTAAATAAAATTTAATTAAACTCAATCATTATTTCCATTCACACTCCCCTGGAAGATACTTACGGTTCTGGTGATGTCTTCGGTTGGAAAATTGTAATCTTCATCTTATAGTGTTTTCAAAGTGACTCTTGTGCTCACAGTGTCACTTTCTTCTAATCATCGAGACAAGTGTACGTCTCAATTGAATCAGTTGACAAATTGGAACGGATCTCGTCAAGGATATTACCTTCACAGTAAACGTTTACTAAACAACAACACATGAATGGAAGATGTTAGGACATGTTTGGTGATGAGAGCAAAGATTGGAAATGTATTATTATATCATATCCATCATCTAAAGAATTTTAAAACTTTCTTGGTATATATCATCGTAATTAAAAAAAGGTATTAAATAACTATCAAATTTTTAATTTAAATTTGATATTTTTAGGTATTTTTAAATTTAAATTTAAAATAAAATTATTTATTTTTATACGAAAAAATATTACTACTTAAACTAACAAATGAGAATATAATGCAAAATATTTATCTATGTAACTTAAAAATATATTATTTAAAAAATTAATTATATAAATATTTAAATTAAAATTTATTATATATATCTAAAATAATAATTATTAATATTATAGTTAAAATAATCTTAAAATAAATTATTAATTTATTTTTTATATTTGTTATTAAATTAATTAATTAATTAATTTTAATTTTTTTATCATAATACATTTTATAATAATTAAATGCATAGTAAAATAATATATATGTAACAAAATGTAGATCATGCCATTAAAAATTTTCAAAATCTTACAATTTTTTTATAAGAAACAAAACCATCTTCCTTAAAAAAAAGTACTTTTACTTGAGTGTTAGTGAAATCATACAACTAGTGATACTCTCATGCATTATTCTACACTTCATATGTTGAATTTCAACATATTGCAATGTACTTTGGAAATTTTTAGTGGTATTTATCATTGACTTTAAAAAATATGCCTCATAATCTCATTACTCGTTTGTGAACTCTCGTTTAATAAACCGTCTTTCTAATTAACGTAATATTTTTTTGCCAATATTTCTTAGCGTATTTTACAAACATAAATTTAAAATATGGCACACATGCTTTTTTGATTTAAAAAAAAAAAACCAACTGCTAAAAATAGGTGATTAAGTACGAAATTTAAAGGCTATTTTACAAAATTTAATAAATTACCACCTTCAGCAATACTAAAAGACGTAATCCACAGCAAACATTTTAATCACTTTATTTTTCTCATCTGAAAAGTGAAATAATGCATTAAAATTAAAAAAAAAATACCCAAAAACTTGCAATCCGTCAAAGTCGAATGCTTTCTCTTTTTAAGTGTTTAGTTAACATTCTGTGCCCATCGTCTTTGACACATTTACAATTTTTGTGACAATAATTGCACTTTACCTATCTAGGATAAAATATATCTAATATCCTGTAAATAGGGTATACTTACGAATCACTTGTATTTTCAAACTTTACATAAAACATCCTCAATTATCCTTGTGGTAACAAAATATAAAAAATAAAAATAAAAATAAAAATCCTCCAATGGACTACCGTTAACTAAGGTTAGTTGTTGTTGAATACAAAAATGTCACTAAAAATAGCAAAAAGGGACCAAACTGTCTTTCTCTCATAATTACGAAGCATTATGAATGGTCAAAAATCTAAATCTGAAACAGAAGCCACACGCTTGATGGATACCATTCAACTAAGCACGAATGTGCTTCATAACATCTAGTGAAGACTAAGTAGATCTTTTTCCTTGCTTCCTTCTCACTATTAAGAAGATACAAATGAAATGCTAAAAGACTTCACACAGGACAATTAGAAGAGTTGCACTCTGACCATTCTGCTAAAAGAAGAAATTGGAAAGAGGAGAGAAGGTAGCTAAATATTGGCAGCCAAATTTTGAATTACAGTTGTTGTTACACAGTATTGACTCTCTCTCTCCTTTTTCTTCCTCCTCTTCTTCCTTCTTTTAAAAGCATCATTGTTTTGTTCTTCTATACTTAATTCTCCTTGTCTACGTAGGTGCCAGATGATCTGCTCTTCACTTGTTCAAGATTTTCAATCTTGCTCCGTAACAGATGGTAGCTAGTTAAATAGTCTCTCTCTCTTTTTTTTGACTTTCTTTTTTTTTTTTGATCCGTTTGGCCATTTATAATGACACCCTTGTTATTAACACTAACTTTTACTGACAGACACCTGGCGAAGTATGTTTTCTATTACCACACTTCAAACTACCCTAAATTTATGATGTTGGATATAATTTTTCCGTAATTACTACCATTCAATTTACGATTGGTAGTTTACTAAGTTAACAATGGGTGTCCTAGATTTTTACTCTCCATCAATGCCGAGGGCAACTGCACAAATGCAAAACCTGGAGAAGACACCGAAGACGCCAATAACAAAATCTATCTTTTGTGGCAGCCACCTGGAGAAGACAAGGGACCAACAGCAGAAAAAGAAGAAAGCATGGGAGAGTGCTCAAAGGGTAGTTTTCGTATTTATTTTCTTTTCTGTTTTTTTGGGGTGCTCAAGTCTCCTACACTAGTACCATGTTAACACGAAGGAGGAGAAGAATACATGAGAAAGAGTCATACCCTTAGAGGCAAATTCATACTCTGTTTATGTCAAAATAATAGGGAAAGACACATACACCCTCTAACAGATCCCTTCAATAATGCTTGCCTTTAGATTATCTTGTGAGCTAGATGCCCCTGAGAGCTTCTTGTAATTGTTGGTTTGACTGCTGTCAAACATGCAAACCATGACCCTCCTGACCTCTAGGCATGGTTATTAAATCCAGTCCAGATATCGATCTGAACGAGGAATTAGGTCACTGGGTTACTGGTTTAACCAATAGGTTAATAGTTGACTTGGTTGGATCAATTCTAGTGCAAATTTTTTTTTAAGGCAGTGTACCACTAGAATAGCCAGGTGCTTGAAAGCTAAATAAAGAGGACTTTTCGCAAAACAGCAGGCCATGGTGAATGAAACCCTTACAAGCAGCAGGCCATCGTAATAGTTATTACAGACGATTTTTCACAAACACTCAACCAACCTTTGAGCAAGACTTACCTAACTATCAACACGGCCAACACTCAATTCCAGACGCCCAGAGAGAATCAACACGGGCTCCTTCACGGTACTCACATGCTCATCCTCAATACTCCAGCCCATAGCCAGTAATGCATGATTTCAATCCTAATGGTAGCTCCAAGCCAGTAAAGCGTTATTCCATCTTCTTTCCGAGCGTTTTCTGAAATGGTTATGTATTTATCTTCTAAATCAATACACATCAGTTGACTCTCAAAAGGCACACATCATATCCATATATGCTTTAAAGCTATTCAGGCTGTAGAAGATTTTGGCCATACTGCCATTGTTAAAAAAGCCAAAAGGTGAAGGTCTAACAGCAGCATGAAGCAGACAGCAGAGTGGTCGCCTTAATCTGTCTGAAGGGCAAAGGGCTTAATTAAATAAGGATAGGGCTAAAGATTTACATCTCAAATGCATCCACTGGAGTTTGATTAATAGCTGGTAGTCAATGGTTAGTCATACATTAACAATCATCTGATGTGTAATTTATTTAAGCTAAGGAGCTAATCTCAGAGTATCTAACGGAACAAAGAACATGGCATTGGAGAAAGGAGAAGTACGTTAGACTTGTCATACGTTACAAATCATCTGAATGTGAAGTACTTGAGTCTGCTTTTGGACTGCTGGTCCATCCAGAACTACATCAATTGCACATTTTCTTGAGCCATGCAAGGAAAAATGATGCTGTGTCCATGTAGTTTTTCTCTGGTTTTCACTAATCAAACTGCTGCCTGAGTTGCATCTCTGTCTCACTTTTCCAAGTAGCATGAGACGATTGACCCTTCATCCTCTTATTCTTTTCCTTATCTTTAATGGTGGAGCCCTTCTTCTTAGGCTCCATGGTCATTTCACTAGGAGGCCGATCACCACAGACTGGACAGAACATTCCGCGAGTGCTAGAGTAGGTTTTTGGTATCCCGCATTGCAAGCACATCCTTACCCATTTTAAAAAGAAAATGAAAATTTAATAATGAAATAGAACAAGCAGCAATATTTTGAAAATCAGCAACAGCACATAGGCAAATATAAACTTAAAACGCTTTAAATAGATAGCAAACACTTGGCTGAACTAAATTTTTGTATTAGGGTAGTGATTATCCTATTGTAACACTGTTTCTTCTTTTCCTACAGCCAATTATGGCCCAACATCCACTTTTGCTATAACCAGCCTGCCCAACACCCACCATGATGAGTAAACAACAGTATCTTTAAACTACACCTCAAGGATTTATTCCCCAGCCAACTAAAAGTGAAATAAAAGGAAATCCATCAAGATAGAGTGAGTAATCAAAGTCACAAACACTATCCAAAAAAAAAAAGTGACAATTAAAACAAAAGCACCAGTAGGCCACCTAAAGGTTTCGTGGTTATCACATTACACAATTTTGAACCATAATTTGATGTAGTATGACAAAAGAAACAAATAGCAAACTTTTTATCTTGGTGTTGGAAAAGATAACTGCATACCTCAGTAGTTCCGCAGCATCTTCTGCATTGGGATTGGTTGCGGTGGGCATACGCGTGCTGGCCTCCTTTGTTGTGCTTGGTTCTGATGATTTTGGATGTTGTTTAGCCTCAATATCACTCCTTACTCGCTCATGAATCCCAACAAGTTGAGCCTTGGCCTCCACCACAGCCCCTATGGAATATGAACACCAAGGTTGGTAAATATATGCACATCAACTAGAAAACTCTTCACCATGTACAAGGAAATGACTAAGGATTAAGTACAATCATGCCAAGGAAAAGCAAAAGAAAGTTCACATCCCAAAGAAAAAGTAAGGGAGTTCCTCTCCCTTCATATATTGCATAAATCAATTGGGCAAGACTAAAGCACTACAATAAAGAGTATCACACTTGTAGTCATATGGCAATGAGTTTTAGGAATGCCCATGATAAAAACCTCAAATGAGTTAGCTTTATCAGTTGAACTACAGGAGAGTCGCTAGTATGAGATAAATGGTTAAGAAAGTATTAGGCTCAATCAAGCTGATGTACCTTTCAGTTACTGCAATAATATACAGTTAGAGCGATTATCTACATCTAGGGCATCACACAAACTAGGAAAGAGCACTTGCCACTGCTTTTCTGCATTTTTCATTTCCATTACAGATGAGCAGGGAAAATCAATTTTGTGACTTTTAGATGGTGTGGCCAAGCAGTAAACATTGTACAAGTATTTTTTAGTGAAAATTTGTTAGCTTGTTAATAAACCTCTCTCAAGTGTCATGCTATGACTATAGACAACACTGAGCATTTACAACCAAGAACATTGAACTGGCAAAATCAAAATATATTGCATATGCCGCAACACAAACATTACTATGTTGCATCCTGGAAAGACACGAGCAGTTGAAATCACACTTCCTTCTGCATTAACACTTAGATAGCCTACCTGTAACCGGACAACTCATAACTGCACTTTCTTATGTCATACTATAATAATGCAAATTAATTATGGCTTCTTCACACCCTGCATTTATTTCTTTCCACAATACCAGTATACTTAGATTTCATTGAGCAAGAAAAGCTTTTCAACAGTTCTTCTCATAGATATGGCTTACTCCTGGAGCAACAAATTCCAAGTACAGAGATCAGACTCGAACGGTGTAAAAAGAATGAAGAAAAGGATGGACCGACAATACGCCGCCCTTTCCGCAGTTACAAAACAAAATTCAAATCAGACGTGCTAAATTGTAAATCTAACTTAGTTTCAAAGTCGATCTCATCATTCATTATCCTTGGCTTTCTTGAAATCGGAAAGGAACAAACTTGAAAACACAAAGGAAAGGAAAGCAAAGCGCAAGAAGATCAGAGAAATGGATACCAGTCGGCAAATCTTTC
This sequence comes from Bruguiera parviflora, assembly GCA_019804595.1. Taxonomy (NCBI): domain Eukaryota; kingdom Viridiplantae; phylum Streptophyta; class Magnoliopsida; order Malpighiales; family Rhizophoraceae; genus Bruguiera; species Bruguiera parviflora. Next base: position 9,325,852 of record CM034048.1, on the reverse strand, counting down.
TTGTCCTTGTTGAGATTTCTCCAGCGGCCGTGCCTCCCTTGCCGCTGATGATGATTGTCAATGTCTCTCGCTGTGGCTTGCTCTTCCACACAGTTGTTTAGAAACTGCGGTGGCCCTGAAATCTCCAGAAACCGAAAAAGAGGAAATCAATTAAGTAAAAGGTAAGAAAAAAAATGAAAACAATAATAATAGAAAAAAAAAAAAAAAGGAGGAGAAGAAAACTATAGAATTTGTTGAGGAATGGATATACTTCGGAAAAGACGTCCAAGGCGGAGGGGAGGGCGGATGCTGCAGACGAAGGAGGAGGATTAGGAGGACAGGGGGAGGAATGGTCGAACACTGGTGCGTAGGAAGTGACGGAACGCCTAACCGCCACGGCGGCGGCGGCATCGTCTCCGTTTTCGTCGGAGGAGGTACCGTAATCTTCAATTGCATCATCTTTTCTTTCTTCTTCTTCTTCTTCAGCGGAAGAATAGCCTTGAATTAGTGACAAGCTCATCGCAGATGGCTTCTCAGTTCTGCTCCGCCGCCTCCTCCTCTGCTCTCCTTTTTCTCTGGCCTGTTGCTGCTGTAATGGCTATACGACGGTGCATATTTAATTTGGTTTAATCTCGTACTCGGCTTTCTCTGATCAGTCCTAAATGAATAATTTATTTTCTCGAAAATTTTATTGAAAAATAATTTTAACTAATAAAAATTAATATACATATATATATATGTTAAAAAAATAATTTATTTATGACAAATATTTATTGAAAGATTTTTTAAAAAATAAAATATTTTTCATTATTTAATTGTATTATTTAAAAATATATATTTTAAAATTTTAAATATTGTAAAATAAAATTAAAATGAAGAAAATTAAGAATTTTAATATTAATTATTATTATTATTATAAATAAAAATATAAAAAAAGTCTATAAAGAACAAAATTTAGCACTAACTGGTAGAAAAAAAAAAAAAAAAAAGAGAGAGAGAGGTTTACAATGATGGTAATGAAATTGACCTGCGACGATTGTTGACTAATAAAAGTAACAATAGAGTCTGTCGCTAACTGACAAAATTAGTGATAATTCGAAAATAATTCTTTTTCTCTCTGGCCTATCATAATATTTAAAAATTACTTAGCAAAAGTCTTTTTTTCATATTTTTTATTAATTTTATAATTATTTTTCTTTGATTATATATTTTCAGTCTTTTTAATAAAAAATAATTATAAAATTAGTTTAATAAAAAATTATAAAATTAATAAAAATAATATATATTTTTTAATTTTTATAAAAAGTTACTTTCACTCAAAATAAGTGAGTCAACCAACTTATTATTCCTTATCCTTCATAGAATCTATGTGCAATTATAAACATAAATAACTATTCAGTAGAAGTTATGATACCGTTTGATTATATACCAGTAAAAATAAGTACAAGGCTATTGTAAATTGGTTAAATGCTTGAAATGATGTTAATTTCATGCATGAAACATTGATTTTCAACATTACAACAAAATTGAATATACAGTTTTCGATTTTTTTTTTTGTAAAAATGGCATTGTATTTGATATGATGTAACTCTTTTTTTTTTTTTTTTAACAAGTGGATCTTTATTCTTAAAACATAGATAAAGAGCTTGTTAGATTTTATTTGAGAAGAAAAATATGCAATAATTATTACCTTTGAAATTAATTAAGTAAGTGAATATTTACAAATATTACCTTTGAAATCTCTTAAGGAAGATTTTTTTTTTTTTGAGATTATTAATTTTATAGAAAATTTTGATTTTGTCAAAATTATTGAAATTATATATTATATATTATTTCTCTATGTTTTGACATATCTCTTGTGTTTGATTGATATTTGAATTATAATTTTATTTTTTTAATAAATAAATGTATAAATTTTATTTTAGAAGATATCATTTTAATTTTAATAATAAAATTTTAAAGTTTAAATTTTTAACTGAGTTTATAATCTTGTAAAAAAATTATTTTTTATTGATTTTTTATTTTTAGAAAGGTTTTAAATGAGATCTTAAGTAATTTTAAGGAGAAAATAAGAAGAATTTTAAAAATTTAAAATTGACAAAAAATTTAAATTGATTGACTTATACTACTAATGGAATAGTATAATAAATACTTTAATTTTTCTAATATTATTAATAAAATTTACAATTATATACTTTTTATTTTAATATATTTTAGCAATTTTGTTAAAATTATAAATATTTGTTACCTTTTTATTTTTTTTCTTAGTATAAATTAGAAAAACTTGTGTATAACGATAATTTAAAAACTAAAATACTTTATTTTATATGCATATGCATTAAATAAATCTAAAATACAAACTTTTGAAAGACCAAAACATATCAATTAAAATCTAACACATATTGCATTTTACTCAAATTATATTATCAATTATTAAAAATTTTTATAATTTATAATATTTGACATTAACTGAATGTTTGATTTATATTTCTTTTAAATATTCCAACAAAATTAAGATTTCTAATATGCATTGAATTTATATATTTACCTTTTATGTTTCTAAAAGATTTTTAAAATTAAGGCCTTACATATTTATCTTTTTTTAAAGAAGACAATATAATTATAATTTAATCCATCCTTGTATGTTTTTAATAGATGAATATTCTTTGGAATATTGGAAGGCTTGTATTTGCTGGGTTAGTTTTCTCCTCGTGCCTAAATTTTACAATAAAGTAAGGATTAATTATCAAAAGTACTTTAGAATACTTTGGCATTTTAAGAAAGAGTTAGTGTATGATTTATATGTTTATTCTAAGGCCTATTTTCTCCATTTTCCATAATTTCATGAAATGAATTTCTACCACATAAAATTCTCTCAAGACCCTATACATTTAATCAATACTTATTAAACTACTTTTTTAAGGTATGAGTAAAAACCTTAAAACTATTTAGATCATATGAATTATTACTCGAACCATCTTCTAAATCACAATCATTATCATGTCTACTAACTCCATTAACTAACCTATCCAAAGTTTGGTCTTGTACTTTATCTTTATCAATAGCATCCTTAAGCCACTCATTATAATCAGAATTAATGTAATTATACTCTTTATTAGACACCTTATAATTTATGTCTTCATCATTATTATCATCATCACTATATTTATTATCTTATTCTACATGTGTTTTTTTTCATTTTTCTACTTCTTCTAACATTTAGGCTCTTAATTATAGGCTTTTTGGTTAGGTTTTTTAGAATTACTATTTTCCTATCTCCATGCTCTTTTTTTAAATTCTTAACATTGAAAGAAGTATAAGCAACACTAGCTTATGCATTTTCATATACCTATGTAGTTGGAATAAAACAACTTATCCTATATATACTATTTAAGTGAATCTATTTGGTAATTTTTTTTAATGAATTTTTTTTCCAACTTTAGTCTTAATTTTTGGACTTTTACTAGGAATCTTTAATGCTAGGTGTTGACTATACACAATAGTATTCTTAACCTTACCAATATTTTCAATTTCTTTCATGATTTTAGTGGTGACAACTTTAGCATTCACAGATTTATTCACAATATTCATAACATTCTTAACATTTATATTAGTATTTATAACTTTAAAATTCACTTAAGAATTTACATCATCATTTTCATAATTAACATTTACGATAATAAAATGATACTCATCATTAATGTAAATAGAGGCAAGAATATTATCATATGTATAAGGTACCTTGTATGACAAGGGTTTGGCTTTTGGCTTAACTTTAAGGTAAAAGTAAATAATCTCACTACTTACTTCATTAATTGCTTTTTGCAAGTCAATCTCACCTTTGATCTATAAGCCCTATATGTTGTCAAGGTGACCGTTTAGTCTTTATGCCAAACATGGTCTTGTACATCCTTATTAGATCAAGAAAAGTTACATAATTTATGTTATAAATATTAACAATTTATTCCTTGCCTAAAAAATGCACAAAAAAAAATTATCATTATATATGCTACTAATAGTAAAAATAATAAAAAGTAAAAAACTATCAAAATTATAAAACTTCTTTCTTATAAGAGATTACGAAAGCAAATCACCTTAACAATATTTAGTTCAACAATTCATTTGACAAATCATATTAAAACCTTATAATGTACAACTTTTTATAAATCAAATTAAACCCCTAATTAATAAATAACTATACAAAATCTTAACAACCCTAATTGCAACCCCCAATAAATAAAACCTTAAAAAAAATCCTTAAAAAATCAATCATAAACCCTAATAAATAAATCCTTGACTTTTTAAACCTTAAAACCCTTAATTTCATGCTTCAAATGAGATTTTTATTCAATACTCCAACTCACAAAACCTCATAATAAATATTCTAACCCAAATGAAAACAACATCCGTAAAAAAACATTGGTAAAGGCTAGTAAAATTGTAATAAGCTATGATTTCTTATGAAAAATCAAGTGTAGGCAACAAATTTGAGGTAGATTTAAATGACACTAATGGAAGGATGCAAGAGAGAGTTTATGGAAGAGAGAAAAATCAAAGATAAGGTTTTATCTTTTGTGTTTGTTATGGTCTTATCAAACTTTCTATTCACTTTAACTCACGTCTGTAAGTGATAGAATTTTTTTTGTAATTTTTGAAAAATAGGGTCTTTATCCATAATTATATCCTATTTATATGTGGTTTACCCTTAGGGAGTATATGTGTCCTGACTTTGAATCGTAGTAAAGGCATTTAACTAGGAAAATAAAAGGAGTATTTTAAGAAACATTTCAATAATTAAAAACTTAAATTTCTATTTTTGAGATTTTACATTCTAAATTTAGGAAAAATGTATGGAGTAGATAAAAATAGGAAGAGTTAGTCTTATTGTGTAGCTTGTAACCTAATGAACTTCCTTAAAAATTAGAAAAAAAAAAGTGAAAAAAAGAATAGAATAAAACAAATGTGTGTGTGTGTGTGTGTGTGTACTATTTTAGCTTCCAAACTTTTCCTTTTATCCCTTATTTGAATAATAAATTAGGATTTTGATCATATTATGGTTATTTTTGAGATTAGGCTAATGATTGATAAAGATAATTGAAAGTAGTGTGAAGAAAAATAATTAGCAAAATGCCTTCGTAATAAATGAAAATGATGGAAGGAAATTAAAAAAAAAAAAAGAAAGTAATGAAATGTGAAAGAAAAGAAAATTTTTCATTCATTTATGTTTGGAAAGGATTAGTGTGAAGAAAAAAAAATAAAAAATTTTTCATTTGAGAAAGAGTAGGAAGTGAAAGAAAAAAAAATTGTTATAATTCAAAATTTACTTTTATATTAAGACTGGTACATATTAATAAAAAAATTAATATAAAAAATTTATTATTTTATGAATTAAATAAAAAAATTAATAATTTTTAATAATTTAAAAAAATAATAAAAGAATTAGTATGACAAAAAATAAATTTTGAAATATATATCTTTCTTATTTTTCTCTTTTCTATTATTCATATATTTTTCAAATACAAATATAACACTTTTTCTTCTTTCTTTGTTTTTTTTTTTATCGCCCTCGCTATTTGCTCTCTCCAAGACACAATGTTAGGGATTATCTTTTGTTTATTTAAGTATCTAAATAAGTTTGGCTATAAATGTTTAAGACTATAAATTTTAGACTAACGTGAAGAAAAAAAGTAAAAATCTAGTTTAACTTTGTTGATCTAAAATTTGTCAAGTAAGTGTTATTATATAATCTAACATTCATTTTATTAATGAATATCTTGTTTAACTTTAGAATATTAGTTTAAATAATTAAAATTATAAAAATTTATTATTAAAAATAAAATTATAATAATAAAAATATTTTATTTTAATTAAACTAATTAATTGAATAATATATTTCATTTTAGTGTATAATTATAAATACATAATATATAAATTAGAAACAAGTTTAACAAACCTAACTTAATGACAAAATAAACAAGTTATTTACAAGGATAACATGATGTTTATATTTGATTTCTTATTAAACAAGTTTTCAAATTACACTCAATTATTCCTCCTTTATGAAAATAAACAAATTCGAGCAAGCTTTCATCGACAAGCAACCAATTTCTTATCATTGAAGTTATCGGCATGTTTGCAGCCTAAATATGGGTGGAGTTTTATTACATCTCCAAGATCTTACGGTGACCAAAAAGTTTTCCATAATTGGACTTTGGCCACATATTTCTTTTGGCAACAGTTATCCCCAACCTTTCATCTTCACCTCGGCCTATTCAGATTCAAATTTTTAGTTTCACCCCAGAATAAATCATCTTTGGAGAAATCTGGAGCTGAGAGCGAAAGGCATAACGGCAAGCTAAAATCAGTTGACAAGTGCTAGATGAAAAGATTCACAACTCTTCTTATGATGTCCTGAAAACATTAGGCATGGTTTGAGCTTATTACAGTGAAACTGGAAAACATACCACAAAAAAAGAAATGTAAACATGTCACGCTAGGCTAGAACTAATTATCAATCATCTGAAACGACTTGAGTTTGTCAAGTGGAAACCAATCAATATGGTGATGTGTTGAAGCAGTACTGTTTCAGAATTCAATGGCATCATCTTTCATCAGCCATTGTCGCGGAGCTAGACATTGACATTGATCCATCTGTTAGTGATTGATCAAAGGAGAAGTCGTCTTCATCTTCTGATGATGACACAACCTTTATATGTTCCACCCCTCTCACAACCTCTGTCATCTCTGGTCGATTATCTGGGGACTTGTCGCAGCAGTGGATGGCTATTTGTAGCAGTCTTAGCATCCCGGGAGCTGCACTTCTTTGTGCAGATATCTCTGTGTCGAATATCTCAGCAGTCCATTCTTCCCTGACCGCTCGATGAACCCAGCTGCAAAGATCCACCGCTTGGATTCCGGGTGGAGCTGAATGCGATGATACTCTTCCAGTCAACAGCTCTAAGAGAATGCAGCCATAACTCCAGACGTCAGACTTCCTCAAAACCTTTTTAGAGGTCAGAAATTCAGGTGATTTACAGGAAGCTAGACGCTGAGCTGCTATGGGCTGTGCTATCAGGGAAGCAAGGCCATAATCTGAGACCAGAACCATTTCATCCTCATCGAGAAGAACATTTGATGACTTCAGGTTCCCGTGGGGGACAATTCCTGGTGTTTTGGTGTTCAAGTGAAGGTATTCCAGGGCTCGTGCTACACCCCGAGCGACTGCTAGCCTTGAATTCCATCGAAATGGAATCCTGTCCCTACCTCTAGGTCCTGTATTGTCAAACCAACTTAAATTGCAGTTCCAGATAGACCAAAGATTACATAATATGTCACTTGTCAATGAATTTCTATCAAACTTAAGAGAAGCAGTGAGAACGCTTACCATGAATACGGCCAAAGAGGTCTCCTTTCTGCGCGTACTTGTAGACCAGCAGCTTCTGATCCTTGGAATAGTAATAAGCTAGAATGGGTAACAAATTTGGGTGCTTGTGACCGGCTATTAAATGCAGTTGCTTTGTGAAGTCCTCGATACTTAATGGTTTCAACTCCTTAAGGCACTTCACAACCACGGGTAGCCTGCCCTCCACCGTAGCCTTGTAACTGGCACCAAAATTTCCCTTGCCGAGCCCTTTAGCAGCAGCTTGTAGAAGATCCTGCAGCTCGAATGTTGCTTCGTCATCCAGGAATATAAGCTTCCGTTGCTCTTCTTCTTCAACCACTTCCTTCCCTCTTGGTTCTATACTCCGCACACTTTCTGATGGCTCCTCCAGATCGTCAACGTTGCCATAACAGTCATTGCAATCGTCATCCTCTGTCTTGTCTTTTGGTTTTTCATGTTCCTTCAACATTTCCTTTAACTTCCTAGATTTCTTAAAGTAAAGAAGGAAGAGCAAAATTACAGCAACTAGACCTACAATATCAAATAGCATAAACATAACAGGAAAAGGAGACTTTTGTGAAGAACTTTGATGCTTATCAGAAGAAGTGTCAGTTGTCTCCTCCTTTTGGCCACTGCAGACATTGCGTGTGGGTGGACCGCACAGTTCAGAGTTATTGGAGAACGAATCGGAGCCAAACCGTTGGAGTGTGCGAGTTGCAGGTATCACGCCGCTGAGATTGTTGTAAGAGACATTAAAGGCCGACAACCTGGATTGGCCAAATTCTGGAATTGAACCTGAAAGACTGTTGACCTGAAGCTGCAAAGACACCAACAAATTGAGACCCAGTAGGGAACGGGGGATCGGACCGCTGAACCTGTTGCTTGACAGATCAACAAGCTTCATCTTCTTGTTCGAAGACAAATCCATGACACTTCCTGCTATTGAATTGTTCCTGAAGCTAAGAACAGTCAGCTCGGTGAGGACTTTGAAAGCACCACTATCGATTGTACCAGTGAGCCCCATACCTTCCAAGTTGATTTCACTTACACGACCATTTTCACAATTAATGCCCTGCCACAGTTGGGGAAGCCACTTGTTGTCACAGAGAGGGCCAATCCAGTTGTTATTCAGAAAAGGGTCATCGAAAATGGCTTTGAGTGCATACAGGGCATCCCTTTCCTGATCAGATTGGGCTAAAGCATGGCGATGTATTGAAGAAAGCATGACAATAAGAAAGTACTTAGGAAGTATGGGAAATCCCATGGCGAAATCCAAAGTGAAGGCTCTGTTGATTTCTGTCTGTGCTAAGTAGATAATTTAACAGGTGTATAATGTTCTGCCGGATCAGACTTGATGACATCGTCAATATTCTGATCAAAATGTCATTTATACTTACAATGTTCGTTGTTCAGGTTGAAGACACAGACAGGAAAGTTTTCAACTCTTTTTTTTTGGGGAATTCTTGGCTAGCATGCATTCATTGTTGGCATCGCTTTATATTGTTTATTAGAATCTTCCAGCTGCACAAACATTGAACACGACCATTCCTATGCTCGCTATGCCATGTCTTTATCAAACGTGCTACATCTCCAAGTTGTTCATTAATTTAAATCCTAAGATTGCAAGACCTCGCTAAAAGGGACATATAAGTGTTTAAAAGCTTAGATTTTTATTTTTATTTTTTTGATAACAAGGAATCATTTTCAAACAAAATCAGGATTGTCAGCGTTATATTTAGAGAATTCAAACTCGAAACCATTTACTTTAACTACACAATCCTAAGTTCTTTATTACCATTAACCTGCCAATGGCTACTTGTGGGTGGTTAAGAGTGTGGAATTTATCAAACGTGTTCCATATCCAAGTTATTCATTAATTTAAACCCTGAGATTGCAAGAACTTGTTAAAAGGGACATATAAGTGTTTGAGAACTCATATTTTCTTTTTTTCTTTTCTCTTTTATGATGAGTAATTATCTTTGAACAGATTCAAAATTATTAATATTATATTTAAAAATTTTAAATTTAAAATTGTGCACATTAATTATAAAATTTTAGATTTATTTTTATCATTAAATTATTATTTATGGGTAGTTATAAGTGTGAAATTTATAAATAACTTAATAATTATTTATATTATATAATTTATAATCGGATAAATCTTATGATAGATTAAAAAACCTTAGTATTCAGACTGCTTCTTATTCATTGTTCGTGAGTGCAATACATAACGGGTTTTAACTCCAGTGTATCAAATAGTTCAATATTTTCATCAAAAGGAATGTTGTGTATATTTCATTTGTATATATAGTGTTTACGACAAGTTCTACAAACCAAATGCAAACAATAATGTGTCTGATACAAAGGTTATACTGTTGAATGCAATCAACCAATTAACTTACTCGTGTACATATGAACCTCTCTTGGTTTAAAGCGCGAGGGTCGACCCAGCTACTCTTTTTCACCGGTCCCTAGGGCCATTTTTATCTGTGTTTTCTCACATTCAAGAACAGGTGCAAATAATATTTATTAGGTCTGTTTAACATTATTTTTTATCTAAAATTTTAAGACTTGAATTATAAGTCTTTTGTTGTTGTTGGGTTTTTTTTTTTTTTATTGTCATTTTCAACGTGGGAGTTTTTGTCACAACGAGTGTGACAATAATAACCACCACCATAACTTGTTTTCTCAGACAAGGGCATCATAGGATCTCTCGTTTAATGGCAGAGAATGTGCCGTGCTAGGTAGACACGAAATCCGAAGCCATGAAAGCCATTGAAATCAAAGTTCCCCCGCGGCATGGCGTGGTTATCTGTGTCGTGCATTTAATTATTATCGTCCCTCTGTCGACCAAGTATTTTGTGGCGAGGAAACTTGGTGTTGGGACTCACGATAAGGAAAATTTAATCCTAAAAATCATCAACGCCCATGCAAAGCTAGTTATGGAAATTCCCCTGCTAACTATATCAACTAGGAATCAAAATATTATCCTCAAAAGCTTCACAAATAAATTCAACATATTTGTAGTTGAAACAGCAAATTATTCGCAGAAAATTGGGGGGAAAAAATAAGCAATCTGAAAAATTATAGTAATTAATTAATAACTAAAACGAGAAACATTCTGGCGGAAGTTTGGGAACTTGAGTACGAGGAATTGAAGTCGGATCAGTAACACAATACTCTTTGCTGCCTCGTATTATTGATGTAGTTCGTGTGATGTAATTTTGATTTCAATCCACTGGGCCTCGGTCCTTATAACTATAACTGGATATTGCCCATCTTGCTATGGCTTGGAAAGGGATGACCTCCCTAAGAGCACAATGAAACTTACAGGTAGAATTGAGTTTCAGGGATCGAAAAAGCAGCTTCCCGGGCTTCAATTAAAGGCTCAGCAACTGAAGGCTCTGTGAGAATACCCATTAGACTTTTATTTGGTAACCCGATAAAATTTGAGATTTTCTCTCATTCTGAATTCATAATGAGTTGGTTTTATTGTACTTAGGTTAATTTTTTTTAATACAGGCATATATTTAATAAATTCTCATTTTTATTTATATTTTATTTCTATTTTTCTCTTTCCTTTTTCTTTTTTTTTTTGGGTTTTCTTTTCAATTTTTTTCCCTTTTTCTTGGTGTCCAAATCCAAGCCAACTAATCCGTTTGAATTTTACACCTAGAGAGAGAGAGAGAGAGAGAGAGAGAGAGAGTGTTGCGTCTGATCTCTTAGTGAGGCTGGATAAAATAATGGTATAACATTTAGTCATTAATTTTCTAGTGGCTAAACAGGAAATAGAAAGCATACAAGATAATATATGCATTAAAATAAATTATTGTTTTGACTTTAATGTGATAGGGTTCAATGCATTTAGCCTCCCTATGCTTCATCTCTTTTGCATCATGCAAGATCGTTGTGGTTTCTTTTGTCGTTTGGGACGTCGATCAGAGGGAGGCTGGCAATGAGATGAATAGAGTGAATAATTGTGAGCTAAAATATGTAAGCTAAGTCTGCGGCCCTAAATATAGTGAATCACTGCTTTTTTTAAAAATGCAGACGAAATAATTTAAGTTATTTTTAAAGATTTGAAATTGTACATAATATAGATAGATAGATAGATATATAAATGCACAGATACATAGATAGACACAAATAATATTCCATCTCATGTGTGAAATCAACGTCGACTGCTATTGCAACTAGTGGTGAGATTTGATACAACATAAATTATATAATGGTACAGCGGGGAACATATATTTTGCGCATCAGTTAAGTGAAAGAAAACAAATCAAAATTGATATATATCTCGTTATGGTGATTAATGTGTTAAACCATAAGATTATTTTAAGGTATGTTGATTCTAATTAACTCATGAATCCAAAATAAATAAAATAAAATTATGTGATAGTTTTTTTCTTCTTCTTCTTCTTCTTCTTCTTTCAATTGTTTTTCGACACCAACTACCCCATTAATAATCACCCGCAACACAACTAATTAATTAACAATTAAAAATTAAGAAAAAAAATATTAATCTCATGCATGGCACTCACTATTCCCTAAACTAAGAAAACATTCAGTTGACTCTCCTCAATTTTTGAAGAAAAAACAAATTATATAGTAATTTTTCTTAATTTTAAAAATATTAATAAATTTTATTCAAATTCTAAAAATATTACTAGATCTGATTTCTTTGTAAGATTTTCATATTAATTAGAGTAATAATTATAGATAGAAACTTAAATTCAATGTACCGCTTAATCTAAACTTTTTCCAATCACTCTAATTTAAACATGCTTAATTTTAAAATATTAATATTTAGTTAAGTAAGGCAATATATATATATATATATATATATATATACCAGTCAAGTAAGAATTTATCTAGTAAATTAATTATTATAAAAAATTAATATTACACAATAAAATAATAAATATAAAATGTAAAAAATTTTGATTTTTTTATTATTAGTATATTTGATTATTTAGTTTAATTTAATAATATTATACGTTAATTTAAAATTTTAATGAAACTAAAAATTTAAAATATATCCAACTCTTTTTTTATGCTATAAAATTGATTTGAGTTCAACTTGCATCACTATGGACACTCTTCTTCAAAGGGATAATAAAAAGTGAAGTTAACATGACCCGTGGAAAACCGGCGTGGAACCCTAGCAATTAGTTTATGAAAGCTTATGAAATCAGTGGGACAGAAAAACATCATCTTATACTTCTGAGCCGACGTACAAAAAAAAAAAAAAAACAACGCAGCACACGACTTCAATAGTCGGCATGCAAGAAAAAGGTGATACCGATTGTAGTCAACTATCAGAATTTTTAGCCTTTGTTGACCCAAAAAGATAGGAAAAGGAAAGAGAGTATTCCAGCATCAACGCCTGGTGGCTGTTTGCCCAATGAATTTACCAAAATTACACCGAAGCAATAGATATTGCGGGTCCTTGCTGGTGGTGCAATTAAAGAGAACGCATATTAACAAGGCACCAGCCACTCTTGCATAAATTAGGAATAGTGAGAATTATATTCCCGACCTCTCAGAAGAAGAAAATTGGATTTTTTTTTATTTTTTTTTATTTTTATGAAATGTGCTTCATCTAAATGACCGAGAAAGGAAACATGGTATTAAAAAATTTTAACGGCGAGACACCTTTAGGTTTATTTCCTGCTAGTAATGAATATCTTTGACAGCAGATAATAATACTTTGAGATTATTTTTGTACTCACTGTTAATTACTAAAATTTGTGGTGACGGTATCTTCTTGTTGTCAACCAGCTTGTAACCATTAGTAACAACAAGATGATATCTAAAAATTATCTTTGCCGAAATCTATTGAAGGTGTATCATAGCTTTATCAATTGAATTTATAACTGTGTTATAGAAATTGACTTTAGCTTTTTCCATCGCTCTTAAAAATAGATATTTTTGAGAAAAAGCTACCCACAATTGTTGATGTTCACTGTGTTTACTTATTATTAATGTTAATTTTTATGCACCAGCTAATTGAGCGTGCTAATGTTTTCTCTCATCACAGTTTTCCTGGTAATTATTTTCTCTCCCATTTTATATTTCTCCCTACCGTGGCAGCTGTAAGAGAGTAATTAATATAAATTGTGCACAACATCTGGGTGTGCCCATTGATTTATAAATGGTCGCTCCATCTTCTGTACACGTTTAGATTACCTTTTGAATTTATATATACTAATCTTCATTCACCATTTTTTTTTTTTTTTGTGTTTTTAAATATAAATTAGGCTCAACTTAATAGCTCCATTGCTAATGACAAAAAACTTATGATTTGACGAAGACATGGCTGGAAGCCACGGCCAAGCCATTCAAGGCACCGTGTGACAAGGATTTACCATTATTTGGATGCCAACTCAATCACACTGGAGCTTTTGAAACTTCCCGGAGCATTTCAACCCCAGGAACTGTTACAAGCCGGATTTTCTGACTCGATCGCCAACTCTTTGACTGGAAAATGCCTACAAAAGCTTCTTGCTCCCAACCCACAAGAACGCACACAAGCTTATACGTAGCTAGCTTTGAGCCATAAATTGCACGTAGCCAATACATCAATTAAATAGCAAAAGCAACTAACTAGTATCTAGCTAATCTATACATGGAGTACGTCCCTGGATTTTGCAACCATTCAATGTTCTTTAAGTTTCTTTTGCTTCCCGTGATTGCCACCTTGGTGCATGGCCAGAGTACCAGAGTTGGGTTCTACTCAACCTCATGCCCTCGAGCAGAATCCATCGTGCAGGCCACAGTTCAGTCTCATTTCAGTTCTGACCCGAGAGTTGCACCTGGATTGCTCAGGATGCACTTCCACGATTGCTTTGTGAATGGTTGCGATGGTTCCATCCTCGATGATGGGTCGAACACTGAGAAAACAGCACCACCCAACCTGTCGCTGAGACGATACGAGGTGATCACTGATGCCAAGACCCAACTCGAGGCTCAATGCCCTGGGGTTGTCTCTTGTGCAGATATTCTTGCCCTTGCTGCCGGCGATTCTGTCGTTTTGGTACGAGATAATTACAACCATATGTTATTATATATATTATGTATAACCCATTTGCCTGTCAATTATATTTTCGAACCCAACAATTGATAATTAGTGCGTGATTACAGGCAAGTGGATCTAGTTGGGATGTGCCAACAGGACGCAGAGATGGCAGGGTGTCATTGGCTTCAGACACTGCCAACTTGCCAGCCTTCAACGACTCCGTCGATGTGCAAAAGCAGAAGTTCTCAGCATTCGACCTCGACACTCAAGATCTTGTTACTCTTGTTGGTAAGAAAGAAGTGTCTCTCTCTTGCTTTTTCTCTCTCCTGGCCTCTCAATTTAACTTTCTTTATTAATGTTGAATTGTCATTCAACTGTTAAACTTACCAAGTATTATTAGTTATCAGCTATCTGCTAGATCAAACCAGCACTCAATATATATATATATATATATATATATATGCAGCTCAAGTCTTAATTAATTACATGATCAGTGAATAACATTGCGTAATTACAATGGTCTTTTTATTTTTTCTTTTGGTCGAGAATTATAATTATCTGTTGGTAATTAAACAGGAGGACACACCGTAGGAACCACGGCATGCCAATTCTTCAGCTACAGACCGTACAATTTCACGGCCGCCGGAGGTGCCGATCCATCCATCGACCCCACATTCGTGTCTCAACTACGGGCTCTCTGTCCCCAAAACGGTGATGGGACAGGGCGCGTCGCCCTGGACACCGGCAGCCAGAATAGATTCGACACAAGTTTCTTCACCAACCTGAGGAACGGCCGAGGAATATTGGAATCCGATCAGAAGTTGTGGAACGACACCACCACCAGAACGGTTGTCCAGCGCTTCCTCGGCATTAGGGAACTGCTTGGCCTGACCTTTAGTGTGGAGTTTGGCAGGTCCATGGACATTGGCGTCAAAAATGGTACGGATGGAGAGATTCGCAGGGTCTGCTCTGCCATAAATTAATCATAATAAAGATTAATATTAATGTCACTCAAGACTCACCGATAAATAATTAGTTGTAATGCATCTCCCCATCTACCTATCCATCTATCTATATAACATATAGATGATGGGAACCGTCCGAGCGAGAGTATCTTTTGGCTATGTGCCACGAGCACATAAATCGCAGGCTTAACGTGTTTATGTTCAACTTTGTATTGTAAGCCACAATTGTATTGGACAAGTTATTAATACATAATTATAATAATCTAATATTCAATTTACGGACATTTAATGTGTCTTTTTATTATTATATTTTTTTAGACACGATCATATGGCACATACAGGCAGTACATATAGCCCAGTAAAATAATTATTTCGCAGTCAAAACAAACTATATGGCACCTGAATTTCTAGCCATTATTACTATCCAATAATCAACCGCAAAATAAAACATGGTAGAGAATGGAGATTGATGAAAATATTATTACCTCAGAGTATAAGCGGGATCTGTAGGCTTAAGACTCCAACTTTACTTCATTTCGTCAAAGAAGCCGAGTCTAACCATCTGTAATTTGATAGAGTTTTAATGGAAGCAAGTTACCTGAGTAATAATCTTCAGATAACTATTAAAATGAGGAACTAGAGAATCAAGAGAAGCGGAAGAATCCATGTTATATATTAATGTTTGTCAATAAGGTAAAAGAGAAAATAGAGATCACTAGGAACATTCATTACTGGAGATGAAGTGACCTTGGGATCCTTGTCACTATGAAACTGACATTGGCGCGTATTAGCGAAAGTCTTGAAGAATAATAAAAAAAAAAAAAGACAAAAGGGCTACCATCTGGCAAATGGATGCATAATATGACGTCATAGGTCACAAAGTAGAAAAACATGATAGAATGCCAGAAGCAATCACCGTGTTTTTGAGACAAGTAACTAATCACCATGCTTAAGGTGATTTTCCTCCAACAATTTAATTAGAATTTGGTTTTGATAGATTGAATCAAGTTTTTTTAAATAAAATAAGAGTCAATATAAGAACATGTATGCAGGAACTGAAGGCGAGAGCGTCTTTAAGCCAGAGGTCTTCACTTAGTTATATTTATATTTTTGCTATTTCTTGGTTGTTAAAGTGATGTGGGCACAGTTGAACTAGACGACACGTAGCGTTGCAGTTGACTTAGAGTGAATTTTAGGACTCACTTGACATGATATGATTCTGTACAGCATGTTTTTCTTTAATTTCTCTCCAGGCATATTCATCGAAGACCGTATAAATTTGTATTTTGTATTAATAATTGGCCGGTGAGACAAATTTAGAATGTATGCCACTGCCTCAATGATGTGGAAGCTGTTCTTCGTCATTGGAAATTTCGTTGTATTTAGTCAACAATTCAATATATGTTTAAATTATATATTTAGTGTAATTTTCAAAACTAGAAATAGGGTAATTCCCATTTCGTAAAGAGATGCCGAACCACTAATGAACAAATTTCTAGTATTTGTCTTTTCTACGTGCCTTTTATTTTTTTACCAGGAAATTTGTGCCAAGCGTTTGAGGGGGCAGATGGGCTACTAAAATTGTGGTCCTCTAACTTTTCTGTTTAATATATATAAATTATTTCTCTTTCATGATGCCAGAGCCCATTAAGAAAAGTGTTTATTTTGCTTCTCTATCAACAATATTGGGGTCAATGTTTTATCTCTTTACAACACCATAATTATAAAAAACTAGACCTAGTAGATTGATGTATCAGTTCTTGTCCGACTGTTTTTTTTCTTTCGCTTTTTTTTTTTTTAATGATAATTCAAGTTCAGCTTTTTGTTGGGCAGTGGCCCTCGAATTTGATTTTGGGATGATATATGGCTTGGTGACTCCTGCTTGGGCACCCGTTGTCCAAGCTTACGTACCCTTTCTCAGAATGGCGGCACATTTGTTGTGAACATGGGGAAATGGATGAATGGGCAGCGGATTTGACAATTTGATTGGAGAAGGCCATTATATGAATGAGAATCTCAAATGCAAGTTGAACTTCTCAATTCTCTCAAGGGTATTGCTCCATGTCATGATAAAGAGGATTTAATGATTCGGAAACAAAGCTCTAATGGTGCCTTTAGTGTGAAGTCTTTTAACTGTGAATTGATCAAGGAATCTACAGGTCCTTCTGTTCTTCTTCCTCACATATGGACGGTTTCAGTTCCTCCTAAAGTTGATATCTTTGTTTGGATGGCAATGTTTGACAGGGTAAATTCTAAGGTGCTACTCTCTAGTAAAGGGCTCCGTTTTAGTGAGCAATCTCAATGTTCTTTTTGCAACTCCGGACCTGAAACTACCAGCCATCTTCTCATTACTTGCTTTTGGTCTTGGAAACTATGGAACTCCCTTGCTACCGGTGGGAATTTCAATGGTGCACGCCGTCAAACTTGCAAGATTTGTACGTCCAGCTAGTTGGCAAAGTTTAGTGGTGAACACCAAAAGCATATGTGGATTATTCTCTTCTTTGCCGTGACGTGGACTCTTAGGCTCCAGAGAAATAAGATGGTCTTCAAAGATGAGGCTCCAAATTGGGGAACAATGCTTGATTTGATTCTTATGGAGCTTAATCTTTGGCTGAAACTTAAGGATGATAACTATCCAATTGAAAGCCAATCCTTGCTTCTCTCGACTGATGCTCTTAAACTTTGGACTGTCCCGAAATCACCACCTCAACCTCAGGCTTGGGATGGCTCAACTATTGGGAAGC
This sequence comes from Bruguiera parviflora, assembly GCA_019804595.1. Lineage (NCBI taxonomy): Eukaryota > Viridiplantae > Streptophyta > Magnoliopsida > Malpighiales > Rhizophoraceae > Bruguiera > Bruguiera parviflora. The sequence continues at coordinate 9,307,762 of CM034048.1, read as the reverse complement.
CTGGTCCTGGGGGCATTGGAAGTGTACTCTTTTGGCAACTTCATTTGTGTGTTTTCTTGCTCTGTCGGTGTGATTGATTCTAAACTTGCAGAATTGCTGGCAATTCTCAAGGCTATTGAGCTGACGGCATCAAATGATTGATTGAAGGATATGTCTTCCATTTTAGAGTCTGATTCACGCATATACCCTCACATAGTGGAACAAGAAAGAGCCGCTAAGATTGAAATAGCATTTTTAATGTTTTTCTGATGCCATCAATCTTTGCTCTTCTTGGAGCTTCAAACATATTAGTAAGAATTGTAATTTTATTGCGGATAATTTAGCAAATAAAGGAACTGTTAAGTAATTTAATTTCATTGCCTGACTGTAATTTCCTTTTTTGGCTATTTATCCACATCTTTTGTATTCTTTTTAACAAAATCTTGTCTGACTGTTTCCGCAGCAGACGGAAGCAACGAAGAATTTTGTTTTTGGTCTAGTTGGTATAGAGATGGAGAATTAACCATAATTAAAGTCTCTAGTTTGAACTTTAGTTTTCACCCTTAAACATTAAGTTGAATGGCTATTAGGCTATACTTAGTAGTTCCCTTGTGCTCGGGGTGGCAACTTGATCGATATGCGAGGAGGGCGATCAGTCGCCTGACGACATAGCAATTCAATTAATCCTGGGCTTGCACAGGACTTCTCCTGGAATCGTTGGCTTGACTCACGGCCTCCCACTTTGGTCACTGGGAGAGTACGGGGCGAGCACGCTCGCATGTAGGGCACTAGCCCAGGGCTTGCGTTCCAGCCGTATTTGCACGAGTGTTGCAAAAGGATGAAATTTTACCAGCACGAGGCAGGCTCGAAACAATATGAAGCAAGAAGTCAATGCAAGCAATCCCCTGGAGAGCTTACAACAGCCTGTCGCTTGGAGGTCCAACCCAAAAGGGCTATAAGCACGCGAGAGGCACAGGGGGCAGACAAGAAATCTCTTGTAGAGAGCTGCAGAGCAGAGCCCCGTGCAAGTAAACCACAAAAAAAAAAAAAAAAAAAAGGTGAGATTGTGTCGCAATGAGACCCATAGTTCGAATTTCCAGGCGTGCAGAGTAAGAGTGCTACGGCTACAGTTACTGAGAAGGAAAAGAAAAGGAAATTATAAAGGTTAAAAAGGAGTTGCTGATAAGTCCCTCCAGGCATATTGTTGCAAGACATCTTCAATAGAGTCTTAGGGCATTTATACTTTTTGTTCCTTACATGGAAGAACATCTGGTGCTTGATTTTTGAATACCCGTCATCGCTAACTCTTTAGACGGCGGTTACCTTGGCTAAAACATGTCACTGCCATTACTGCTCATTAAAATATTTTCATAGTTAATAGCACACCCTTGATTCGACACATACAACCGACGGTAAAGAAGCCATTTTTCTCCATATTGTAGGTCCCCGATATTGTTCACATGTATCTTTGTGTTTCCTTGACAAATCCTGGTCTTTGGATTCCCAATGATCCGAATATAGCAAACTCTGTAGATCCTATAAACTAAAATAAAATAAAATAATCATAATCAGCACAATATCCAACAAAAACACCCAACAACAACATAAAAAGTAAGAATAAATGGGGATAAAAGGAGGAACAAGATTGAGTCGAAAATCCATGATTCCGACCCCATAACGCGGAAAGCCTATGGCACCAAGCTTTTAATCAACTGAGGGAGAAAGAGAAGTGGAAAGTGATTTTAGGGTTAGGGTTTAGGGATTGAGAAGTCGTAAAGGAAGGAGAGAAAAAAAAATAAAAAAATTCAGAGTATAAAAAAAAAAAGCCAAGAACTAGTGAAAGATAATTATGGAACTGCAAGAAATAAGGAGAGAAAAAAAAAATTGATTCAAGGAAGATGAAGTAGAACGCAATTTTAGGGTTAGAAAATTTGAAAAATTGAAAGGCAAGACAGAAACGGGAACCACGATGAACGATTTGGGTAAAAGCTTTACAAGCAAAAGTCATTTCACAGAAAAAGCAGGCTTTCTTTCGTTGACTTATACAAAAACAAAATTTTTTGACCGTGATTTAATTTCTATCGTGCCAAATACTGAAAAATGAGTACAATATTTTTCAAGATGATATTTTGGATAAAACAAACGAACCCTGAGTTTAATTTTCTTTTAAGCTAGAAAATATTTGTTGTTGATTGATGTTATAAAATGTATCAAGCACCAAAAAACGAGGAAAATGTTTTCATAAAGAAAATATTTTCCGTTAATAAAGGGTCTTAGGGATTCTTCTTTCTCTCGAATTAGAGAAAAAACTAACGTATCCACTAGTATCTGAGTAAACAGAAATCGTGCCAAATCGTGGAATCGAACCTAAAAAGTTTGACTCATAGTAATCGCAAACAAAATCAAGGTAGATAGAAATTGATAGACTCGATTAATAAATGTTACAACGAAAATTTACATTTCTTCAAGAAATACTTAATGAGGCAAGCTAAAGTGCATTGTCCACCTTTTTCCCGATTAAATAGAAATCTACTAAAACCGTGGATGAGAGGCAATATCGGGAATCAACGCGTTAGGGTTATTAGTGTTTTTTTTTTTTTTTAAACAACATAATACTTTCATTCATTCATAACTGTCCCAAAAATAGAAGAAGGTAAAGGCAATATCCACAGCAGTAAAAAACGGGAAGTTTGCTTTTAGAAATTAATTATACCTATGTAACTGTACAGATCAATATGTAACTGTACCAAAATTTATACAAGGAAGCAAAAGTTCCTATGTTCACCTAAAAATATATATATATATATATATATATATATATACAAAACATGCATCTCTGAGTAACTCAGAAAAATATGACCCCCCTCCCCCAAGAACAGCATCATCTTGCCCAGAGGTATTGCAACTGAACAACAAAATCCATGCCAGTGTGATCGCAACAACAGATATCTACTTATTATGATGATCTCGATGTTGAGTAATGTCCTCCCTTAAATAAAGGTTCGTTTGCATCATCATAATGTGTGACGTTCTGTCTCCTCAAAGTCACGCAACCAAATTCTCTGTTCTATTATTTCTGTACTTTGTCATTGAGTTTGCAAACAAATTGCATTCTCTCGACTGGTAGACAAAGGAGATGGGACACTTGCTCCTATTTTGGATATCAATAAAAATAGTGAATAGAGACCAAGGCCTTTCATCCCCATTGTTTAACCATACTACTGCAACGATAATCGCTCTTTATAACCAGAGGGGTAAATTCATCACCCTCTATTTGTCCCGATAAGGCCACTATCTCTTTAATGTAGTTCTGCCCGATTGATATTAGCCACCTGAATAGACTTTGAGAAGATGCACGATATCTTTTTGCTCATAACCTCTCAAAATACCCTTGATACTTGCTACTTCAATGGAATCAATTATGGAAGTATCAATGTTAAATACGAATGTTCTTCTCGAATGTGGTGTTTATACTAGTTCTCTGTTACAAGTAAGAAGTATCTTGACAGGAGAAATACTTGCAATATTGAACATAAAATCATTGATAGGATAACAACAATGAAACTATTTTGCCTTAACCCACCATAACAACCTAACCCATATCAGATTACAAACTCGAAAAGGCTTCCTCTCAAAGATACTCTCATTCCTTGTCAACCAAATAGACCATATGATTGCAAGAAACTCATATCCATATTTCTTGAATGTGTCATTACTTGAATGTGACTCGATTGAATGATATACAATAAGATGAGCTCAGTATTCTGATATCATGTTATGTAATTTCACGTTCAATTTAACAACTTAAATCCTTAGATGGAGGCATCCATATCATGGATATACTACAGACGAGTGACTATCTTCATATTTAAGCAATGTAGGATTCATATTACCCTTCGATAGACGTTATATAGTAGGATCTTCTTTACAAAAGTTAGTTATTAGTGAATTCCAAGTATATAATACGTTCTGAAATGGATACCGCAATATATCTTTCTTGGATAAAGCAATTTCAACGGCTAATTAATCCAATCTAACTGATGAAGGTTGAGCCTATCCTGAGAGTAATTGTCAAATACCTAACTTTGTCAACTCTGTGTTGAATTTTCATCTTTGACAAACACAACTGCTTATTACTTTTCAAATGTGCAACCCCGTCAACATAAGTATACGTGTGAAAGTCAAATCTTCGATCAGTGTCAAACGGATTGGATTTAATGGGTTAATGTTGTGTCGTTTGAGATTTAGTTTATTTATAGATTTAAGTCATAGAATTAAACCTTAATCATAAATGCTCGAGTTAGGGCCAACTCACGAGTTGACTTGCTGTTTTTTATAAATTACTTTTTATCTTTATTATCTATATATTTTTTTTATTTTATTAAATATAAACTATTGCAAAGAAGATATTATTTATTTATTCTTTATTATTTATATATATATATATACTATAGAATCGACGTGTATAATTTAGGAGACAGATTAAATATTTATGTCTTACACATTATATATGTTTATATTATGTATAACATGTGTATTATTTATATAATTTAAACTATTTTTAGCATAATATATAATTATATAAAATAAATAATATAAAATAAACCTAAAAAATAATTAAAAATTATGTAATATATATATATATATATATATATATAACATGTACAAAACCAAAGTAATATATACGTGTAATGTACATATGTTTGTATATGTAATGCATAAATATAAATAAAATAATAAATAAAAATTTAAAAAATTAAATAAGAAACTTGATAGTTGAAACGGTAAAAATTATGTTTTTATACCTGAGATATCCCTGATCCAAATACTAAAATCTTCCGCTTTATATCTTTTGTAATTTTAAACCCCAAAAAAAAAAAAAAAAAATTCTGTTCTACAAGTCGACTTCGATTCGAACCGACCCGACCCGAAAATTTTCGAGCTGCTTAGGTCATTTTTTAGTACACCTTAATCCTAATTTGGGGCGAGTTCAAGTTAGATTGTCCGGTGACACCTCTAGTTGCACCGATCTGAGAACCCATTGTACTTCATTTTCGCCGCAATGACGAAACTGTGATAAACCAGCTGTGCCCTCGGTACTTTACACGGCTCAATCGAGCAGGAGTCAACTCTCAGAATTTGCCATTGTCAAAGAGAACAGCTAAGTAAAGCATAAACTATTAATAGGGTTGCTTTCTGTTCCGCTTCCACTATAGAATACGTAGTGCAATAGTGATATCCACGCGTAACTTGAATAACATACATGAACGCAAATTAATTAATCAAAAAAAAAAAAAAAAAGGACCAAAGTATGTTTAGTTTGCCTTAGATATTTTATTTTAGTATTTCTTTTTTGTTTTTTTTGTCCGAACAGAGGCTGTTTTTGACAGTGACTTCCAATTTTATTAATCAGTCAGAGTACCCCATCAGGTCGCAGGATATCAAATCTAAACGGAAATATACAATCGATATCTAGTGTTTGTTTATTTCAATTCCATCTTTATAACCGAGAGAAGACTTTTTATCTTATACAGAAAATTTTTTTAAAAAAAAATAATAATATATATATATATATTAACAATGGTATAGATTTATCGAAATTGCTGGCATTTATGACTACGTTGTGGACTCGAACTAAAAAAAAAAATTGCCTATGGGTGAAATTTGTTCAAAATACTGTAAACCCTTCATTGGAGCTCTCGGTTTTCCTCTGTAAATGTTTTTGCCAATACCACGGTAAATACTTTAGCAACACTTGTCTATCTATTATCAATACCGAAACTCATATCATTATAATTAGAATATTCTACTTATTGTAGGCACGAAAAACAATGTGTCTATAGCATGCCCGCGAGAGATTTAAGGCTCAATTACGTGGATTGGGTGGGGTTCAAGAAAATTACATTTTCGGTTTTTTTAAAATATATAATGTATAATAAAATTAAGTAAAATATATACTTGTATGTAAATGTGTAATAAATATAATTACACATTAAATAATAATTATTATATAAATTTTATATTATTTATTATACATTGTCCATTACTTATTATATATCTTTTTTTTTATAAAAAAAAAAAAAAATTTACACCGTCGACGTGCCTTCTAAATCTTCTGTTGCACCTAACATTTTCCATTTTACTAATACTAATAATATTGGATTAAATAAATGGTTGACCGAGGCTTGGCTTGAACCGCAGCCCCTGGCATTACATGACAAAGATGGCCAATGGATCACAACTCATTTTTTCCACTGAAACCATTTGAAAGTTCGGTTTTCAAATCAATGCACCGCCAGCCGGCTTTGCTGACTTTGTCATCTCAACTTTTGACCATAAAATGCCTATATATATATATATATATGTAAAGCTCCCTCTGCACCCACAGGCCGCAGCAACACACGCAAGAGTTTAATTGATTATAGCTTTGGAGCAAACAATTCGAAGCTGTCTCGCATCTAGCTTAGCCAGTACTATAAATCGTCACCTACTCCTTACTTTACTACAATGGACGTTCCTGCGTTCTGCAGCCACGAAACGTTTTATAAGTTTCTTTTGCTTGCCATGATTGCCACCTCGGTACAAGGCCAGGGCACTAGGGTTGGGTTCTACTTGACCTCATGCCCTCGAGCAGAATCCATAGTTCAGGCCACAGTCCGGTCTCATTTCAGGTCTGATCCAACCATTGCGCCTGGGCTGCTCAGGATGCAATTCCATGATTGCTTTGTGAATGGCTGCGATGGTTCTATCCTCATTGATGGCTCTAACACTGAAAAAACAGCACCACCCAACCTGTTGCTTAGAGGGTACGAGGTGATCGACGACGCCAAGACCCAACTCGAAGCTCAATGCCCCGGAGTTGTCTCTTGTGCAGATATTCTCGCCCTTGCTGCCCGCGATTCAGTTGTTCAGGTATACATGATGAGCAACATAGTCTTCTGTATTAATCAGCTCTAGTACTGCAGCACATTTCATCTCTTAACTACACGCAGTATATATATATATATTATATCATTGTCGAATATAACAAAATATATGCATGATGATTGCAGACAAGTGGAATCGGTTGGCTTGTGCCAACAGGACGCAGAGACGGCAGGGTGTCATTGGCTTCAGACACTGCCAACTTGCCGGCCTTCACTGACTCCGTTGACGTGCAAAAGCAGAAGTTCTCGGCATTGGGCCTCAACACTCAAGATCTTGTTACTCTTGTGGGTAAGTATTCTGAGATGGTCGCGTCTTAATAACATTATGTATTAATGTATTATGATAATCCTTACTTAGCGTGTTTCTGCGGATGCTGATGATTTAATTGTTTGACAGGAGGGCACACCATAGGAACGACGGCGTGCCAATTCTTCAGCTACAGATTGTACAATTTCACCACAGCCGGAGCTGCCGATCCGTCAATCGACCCAACACTCGTCTCACAACTACAGGCGCTTTGTCCACAAAACGGTGATGGGTCAAGGCGCGTTGCACTGGACACTGGCAGCCAGAACAGATTCGACAATTCCTTCTTCGCCAACTTGAGGAACAACAGAGGAATACTGGAGTCTGATCAGAAGTTATGGGCCGACTCCACCACCAGAACCTTCGTCCAACGTTTCCTTGGCATCAGAGGACTGCTAGGCCTGACCTTTAGTGCAGAGTTTGGAAAGTCCATGGTTAAGATGAGCAACATTGGCGTCAAAACTGGTACAGATGGCGAAATTCGCAGGGTCTGCTCAGCTATCAACTGAATATATCGGACTTCAAAGGGCATCAAAATTATTATTATTATTATTATTATTTTGGTTATTTCCCATGCACGCACCTTGAAGAAGGAAACAAAAAAAAAAAAAAAAAAAAACTTTCTTTTAAGTATTATTTCATTTTGATTTTCAATTGTAAGTCAAGCAAATGGATATGGATAAGAAAAAAACATGTACATATCCTCCTTGCAAGTAAGTAAATGGACATGCAATTACAGTATTTTGGGGGAAGGAGGCGGAGGGGGGGGGGAAGCAATTCTTTGGATGTTGTGTTCCAATGGAATATTTGATTTTTCGAAGTATGTACACGACTACAATCTTTGACTTTAATTTTCGCTTCCGTGACCTTGGAATCTTTCCAAATGTGCAAAGATCACTGTTTTGTGTCGTCAACCTTCAATCGATTGACCAATTCCGAGCAACAATTAAGGCATTATGCCGGTTCCGGAGACGCCGCTCTTGTATTACCTTATAACTAGTCGTTGAATTAAAGCATTTACGCGGCTTCTTTTTATATATTTTCTTTTTCGCGTATGTTTTGATTGAATAGACAATTATTAAAATTGATTATCATCATTAGTTGAGGAGGAGTGTGAAATTATTGTCATCACAACTTATTAATGTTTGATTAAGATTATCATATAAATAAGTTATAGATTGCACTGGACTCTAAACATTTGTTTGGATAATAAAGTAAGAGAGAGGAAAATAGAAGGGAGAAAAATGAAGGGCAGAAGAAAGGAAAATTTTATATTCTCTGTATATTTGGAAAAGCCTGGTGTGAGTAATGAAAACTAAAATTTTTTTTATTTAGAAAAGAGTAGGACTTTAAATGAGCTAATACTTTCCTTCGGTAACTCGGCTCGAAAAAAAATTCCCTTGAATTCTCGTATCAAAGCTCGTTTAATAAATCATTTGATGGGTCAGCGAGAAAATTTTGAAATTGCAAAATACTAATTAGTAACACTTACTAGTATACATAGTAAAAATATGTAATGTGACAAAATTTGGTAAAAAAAATGTTTTAAAGTAAAAAATAGAGAAGTTATTTCGATACTCATTTTCATGCTGTCTTGTGTCTATCGTATAATCTCTTAAGTGTTACTAAAGTAGTGTTATTCTTTGAATTTTTTCGTCCCTCTAATTTTTTTCCCCCATATTTATACATTTTTGTGAGGCAAGGATAATTCTCTTTTTTTCGTTTTTTTTTCTCTCTCCCTCTCCTTTTTTCTCTCTCCCAACCTAAGGTAAACGATATTAAATAATATTAATTGTTATGTCATGCATTCAAGAAAACTAGAATTAGATTTTTTTCTCAAAAACATTTAAAAAAAAAAAAGTTGTGGGGCACCCATTTCCTAATGAAATGGGGAAACCAATGAATAAAAAGAAAAGGAAAAGAAACAGAGACGTATGAGATGTAGTTTTTTGGGGGAATATGTGCTAAGGTGGACGCCTTTGAAAGCTAAACATGTTGTCGTTTAAAATCTATGGGTGGGTGGGTGTGTTCATTGAGGCCTTGTGAGAAATCCACAAACATGTTTGCGAGATTCCTTTTCCAGTAGTCCGTCACCTCACCCTGTCAAATGCTAGCAGAAAAGTAGTACAAAAATCAATAGAAAAAGAATTAAAGTTGTTCCATTATGATATGAGCTGCACAAATGAAAGAGAAGAGAATAGAAATATTACAATCAATATTAGTTCAGTCAACGTTAAAAACAAAAAAAAAAACAAAAATACTATAATAAAAAAAATCGGTACCCTTTGACAACAGGAATGTCAGATGAGCTCCATCGTCGATATTTCGCTTTTCAACAACAAACAAAATCACAGAAAAAATAAAACAAAGAAAGAGGAGAAGAAAAAATTTACAATTCAAAAGGTGGAGAAATATAACTCATTTAACTAGAGAATCAGAAGACAGATTGAAAAATAAATTGGATACGGGTCTCAATTTAGAGGTTGATTTTTTTCTCTCCGCTTGAGATTTATATTATTAATTACAATAGAGTACTTGCGTCGATTTTAGATACACGTCTGTAATAAATTAACTAAAGTGCAATATGTGTTAAATCCTAATTAATGTGTTTAGGTTTTTGAAAAGTTGGTAGTTTAGAAGAGTATATAATTCTTATGCATAAAAACTAATAGCGATAACAATTATTTAAAAAAAAAAAAGGAAAACTCTCATCACAATATACTATGTTAAATTTTCACACATTATATAATTTTTTATTTTATTATGCAAAATTTTTTATAACGAGTAATTGATTCAATAGAATTTTACTTAATAATTTTTTTTTGGATTATAGTTATTGAATAAAATTAAAATTAAGTGGTAAAAATGTTCTTAAAATTAAGGGAAAATTGCTCTAGTTTATGCGAGAGTCTTTTGATATTTCTAAAACTAAAAAAATAATCATTTTAGTTAATTTAATAATCTGTTAGTATTATTAGAATTAAGAAAAAGCTGCCACATAAATTTGTTTGACTTCAAGAATTGTTGATAATGATTGAATTTTCTCTTAGAATGGGCAATACATATAAATATAAAGATTTCTCCGGATAATATTGATTCAATCGATGACTAGTTATGCTAAGAGGTACCACAGCTTGTTTACACGTTATTAGTTGAAAAAGACTGCAGACATTAAAAAAAAAAGCCAACATGGTCATGGGTTTGACAATGCCATTAAAACTTGCCTAATTGCATGTCTTTTTTATTCAAATTAATAAAAATATTTTTAAAGGAAAGTAAATTATAATTTATCTTGATATTAGTCAGCCATAGAACATTTTAAGTCTAAGTCACAGAGGGGTAGAACTCTTTCAGTTTAATATTTAGGGTATTTTTGATATAAGATAAAAGAGGATTAAAATTTATAAACGTAATACCTCCTGTGTTTTGGGAGCTCAAATTCTTAGCCGATTAAAATCCCCTTGCCCCTTCAAAAAAATTCATTTGTAAAAACAAAAAACATTCATCTCTTCGTATTAAAAAAAAAAAAAGAAAAATCATGTCTATGAAATGATGACCATATTAATTTATCTTTTTTAGATGATAAGAACTTCACGTTTCGGTAATATTTGTGGTTTTTTTTATGAACAAGAAATTTTACTTAATGAGTCTTGAATTCACGATAACCTTGAAAACTCCTGGATCTCTTGAATTTCAAGTTAAAATCCGAACACATGGTCGGATCATTTTTTTTTTTTTTTTTATATATTCACCTTACAATGCTATAATTTGAATGCCCTTTTTTTTTTTTTTTTCTCTCTCTCTCTTTTTGCTTATTTTAGGGCAATGGAGATGAGCTAACTGCTAATATTTGCAACATACACGAACTCACAAACTTGAAACCTTTTATTTTTTAACAGAGCATCCCTATTATTTTATGATAATTTGGAACTAGAATATGAATGTTTGCAACTTCAACGAGACCTTTTAAGCTCATCATTTTGTAATTTGAGTCGATCTCTCTCATTAAATTGATAACAATGATTCTGGACAAGACTAACAGATGTAAGTATCCTTCAAACGACTAAACTTGAGTACCAATGTTGGCTAAAAGAAACTCGAAGCTTTTGCACTTTAAAAGCAGGAAAGCTTATCCGGAAACTGAGCTACGAGTGCAACCCTTGGAGTGTGGCAGTTGACTTGACTCGGTGAGAAGGTAGACCACAGAACGCAGATGGAGCCCACATCGGCCGAAGGGTTTGGGGCCCCCAGGGAGGCCTAATCGTTTTCATCTTAAGCTTTACTCCTTTTCCCTTTTCCCTTTTCCCTGGAAAAGCTGAAAGGAAAGAGAATGAATAACTCAACCTTCAACAGTATTGGAAAACCCGAGGGAATTTGGTTAATCCTGAAAATACAATCAGTCGTTTGAGACCTCTTTATTTAGCTTAAGATAGTGGGTCGAGACCTGAAGAAAACGTTAGGGAATAAAGATGCTTAAGCTTTGAAGGCCTGTGACCACTCGCAAACAAACTTCATTAACCAATTCAAGCTACACATGTAATACATAAGTGTTGGGTCTCGAAGAATTATAACTGAACAAATATAACACTAGAGAGTAATCTACTCGAGTTATACGAGGTTCATACTCTTTGAATGGTGGGAAAAGCACACATGTAGGCAACCTAACCACTCTTTGTACAGAGTTGTTTACTCACTCCAAACTTGAAATTACTAAAAATGACATCAAATTATAATGAAATATAGTGCCCGCCCACTACTGCACTTACAATTGGAGGGGGGGGAGACCATCATCCTTGAACCACCAAAAATGAAGGAACCTTCATGATTACTTGGGATACAAGCTAATTTGAGGCTGCTATTTTGGGGGGGGGGTGTTTGGAAAAGTTGTTGGTTCAGTTAAATCGAACTCAGGGACTTGGAAAAAGGGCATGTCATAGGTAACTGACCATTGTAGTTTGATAGAAATGGAGGAGCTAGGGATATCCTCCGGCCTCACGTCTAATGGTGGTTCAGCTTATGTCCTTGCTATTAGCGGGCTTCAATCCTACACTACACCGAAAAATGGTATATTCCTGCATACAAGCCCTTCACAGAATAGATCCAGACTCTCACAATGAACACAGTACCGAGTCATCAACCTCTTTGACCCACAGCCACAACAATGCTGCCATTATTGGCTAGCTTGACAAAGAAGCATTTGCATAAAGATGATATCAATTTTCGGGTAGTACATTACAAGCAAATTATCCTTAAACCTTGCAAGGGATTGAGCCCAAGCAGACAAACAGAAACCGCCAGGGTAGCATATGATGTCATAAAATATCTGCCAGCAGTTGACGGCAAACAACCAGAAGCTAACTTAAACAATGAGAAAATAAGGGAGATCTCGCTTGGACGCATTTGGCATTCAAAAACCTATAAAACACATTGAAGCAAATTCTAATTCATAACTCCTGAATAAACTACCAATGCAACTTGAGGAAAATAATTGCAGCCTTCAATGGACAGGAAAGTCAAGTCGAACTAGGACCCTGACAGCAATTTTCTTTGGCGATAAATTTTAATGCAAGCAGGAGCCTCACTGAAACTAGTAAGAGATCCTGCCAGAATGGAAACCATTCTCCGCTAATCAGCTTAATTGTCTCTATCCCCATTAAGTACATTGCACACCATATGGTTAACTCTAACTACATGAATCCAACAACAACTTGCAATCAATGCATCAAAGCAACCTATGTGAGAAAGAACATATTTGAAAGGACACATAGTCTACACTTGGCATCTCAAGAAACAACAACAACAACGACAATAAAGCCTTAATCCCAAATTTATTTGGGGTCAGCTATTTGGCATCCCAAGAAAATAAGCACAGAGTGAATTATAGTCAACCTGCAGAGCTCGTGATTGAAAAAGAACAAGATTAACTTAATCAATGCATTGAAATAAGGCTATATACACTTACTTTCAAAACTATAAAAACATGTGCATTTGACCATAAATGCCAATGCCTATCCAATCTTGTTTACTCCAAATGTTTTATAAACATCATTATTCAAGAATAGTGGAAAGCACTGAACCACAAGTTACCACAACTAAAGAATAGAAGAACTAAAACTAAAAGGTAGATTATTGTGGGCAGACAAGTTCAGGCAACGCACAATTTCTAGCATCTCCACTAGATATCCTTGTTTAAATATACGTTTAAAAATGACCCAAAAAGAAGTAAAAACTTTTAATTGGCTATAACAGCCTCTCCATGGATTCAAAGTTTCATTACACCAAAGTTTCTAATGGCTGACCCTGTTGAATTGAGTTTCAGCACAAGTTCACACCTCTAATGTCTGTCACTTAACCGATGGATTCTTCTAACAAATTTGCTCTCATGGTACACAGCTTGTCAGAGTCTCAACTATACTTAACACACCCCACTTAAGATTGAATAAACTCATTCAACTAAGCAAATTTGTTCTTGTAGCTAGAAAGAAACTTAAACAGCCTTTGAAATCATTTTCATAGCAACCAACGTCCTGCTTCATGTAGCTCAGGGCTGAATTGAGCAAACAAGAAAGTAATTATTAAATGTATTCTAACTGTTTCACCCATGTCCTCTATAGAAATCTTCTCAACTAAGCTGAATAAGGACTTGCTGCAATTTCCACGATCCTCCAAAATGTAATTTGATTCTTCATTTGAATCAGAATCAATATCACAGAACTTGATAAAAACCTCTCCAATTAAAATTCAAAGAAACAGCTTAGAAGATACTCAGCAATATGATGTCCAACAGAGGAAGATAACGGACAAAAGCAAAATACAGAATATACATCCAAAAGACCAGTAAAAGGTCTACCACTCTACGAAGTACGAATAATATAGATAGAACATTACAATCAACACAGGCTAATAGCTCCCACATAAATGATTCCAGCAAGCAACACCAACTAGGATACAAATACTCAAGCTCAATGCAGAATAAGCAACTACCTTCCAAGCTTCCCACAATCCTTGGCTTCACTTACTTTGAGACCAAAAGAATTTCGGGCTTCTTAGCCTTACTAGGAGTGTTAGCATTGGATGGCGCATTGGTGGCGGTGGCAGCAGCAGCAGCCACCTTTGCCGCCTCCCTTGCTCTCTTATCAAGCTGAATGAGACTCCGGGTGGCCAATATGGCCTGTGGAACCAAATCATGAGACCCTCTAGCATGTAACCGCCTCACTGCTATAGATGCTGCATCCTTAACATCCTGGGAATTCAATGGACCTAACAGACAATGCCCTAGGATCCTCAATAACGGCTGCAAAATTTCCCAAGGCAAGGGAATTCTCACTCCCTTGGATTCAGAGTCCTCTTCCTGATTCTTTTCAATTCGCACCAATTTGAGCATCTCGTCCGCAGCATCATCAACAGCTGTCTCAACCTCGTGGCCCTCGTTGTCAAAACCATAACTCAATCTTCTGCTGTCTTTGTCCTCCAAAAAGTACCCAACATTAACATCAACATCGTAATGGTCCTCATTTTTAGCATCAAGTTTGTATTGACAAGCACAATCCTGGCCAGCCCACGCAGCAGCACGCTTGCACAATTCAACCTTAGACCAGCTCGGCATCTGGGAGATGAGCTTGAAATAACTGTCCAAGGCCACCCCCACTATAATTAGGCGCTTGGTGGACTTGACCGCCACCTGGGGCTCTAGAGGTGCACACATGACTCCAACAGACGCCGGCCGAGAAGCATCGTCTGCAACCCAATTGGGGCTGTTTTGCCTGTTGCGGGGGACGTGATAGAGGGAGGGCTGCGAAAGATCGGGAATCTGGACGAGCACGGGCTTTCCAGCGCGAGATTTGACCTCGGAAGAGTAAATAGCAAGAAGCACAGCCTCGAAACCAGCGAGCGAAGGCGCAGAAACAGAGTCAGAGGAGTGGATCCGTGAGAGGTAAATGCCGCACAGAGTGGGCAGAAATGAGAGAACAACCAGACGAAGATGGGAATCGGATGAAAGGTAGGTGTCGTAAAGCCACTGGCAGAGGGGATCAGAGCCGGACCCAGAAGAAGGGGCGGAGAGAGCGGAGGAGACAAGAGAGTACGCTTCGGTGGAGGACAGGAAGGAGAGGGCGGGGCGGTCGGAGTCGGCGAGGGAGGAAAGGGAGAAGGCGGAGGAAGGATCCTGAGATGGGAGGAGGGAGGAGAGGGAGAGGATGCGAGAGCGGGCTTTGGAGATAGATTCCCACCACGACTGCATTGGGTTGGTCGTGGTGGTGGTGTTGGCGGCGGCGGCGGCGGCTGTGGGTTGAAGAGTTGATGCGGAAGAAGACGAGGAGGAGAGAGGAGAGCAGTGGCGGTGGTTGTTGGCTGAGTTATTGCCGCCGCTACGGTCCATGACGGTCCCAGAGACTCTCTGTTGACTCACATTAGTTTCCGACAGGAAATGCGGCAGTTTCCGAGGCCTGGAAATTTTTGGCATAAATTATAAATAGGACCCGAATTTTTTAAAATGTTGACTTTAGATTTCAAGTACTTGGATGCATCATCTTAATTTTATGATTCTCTCTTATGGATATGAAAAAAAAAAAAAAAAATCTTAAAAATTTATAAATTCTTATAATTAAATTCATAATTTTTTACTTAAATTATATATTTTTAAAATTTATTTTTTAAAAAAATTTATTAAATTATCAATAACTTTTACTTAATAAATATATAATTTTTAATTATTTTAACTGTTTTTCCTCTAAAATATTAATTTAAAAAAATATAAAAATTAAATAAAAATATAAAAAAATTTAAAACTCGTAAAAATTTATAAAAATTTAACTAATTTTGTATATATTCTCTCTCTCTCTCTCTCTCTCTCTTACGAGAAAATGTTTAATTTAAGATACAAAATTTTTATCCTAATTGCAACTAAAACTTGGTGAAATATAAGGGTACGTGTTTTCTCTCTTTTTTTTTTTTTTTTAATTTTAGAGGCAAAAAATGTTACGTGACCAGCTTCCTATAAATTAATATTTTAAATATTTTTTATAAATTTAAATATGGGCTTTGATTCATAGTTATAAAAAAAATTATTCAAAACACGGTCTAATTATATGTAAAATGATAGGCGTCACATTTTAAAAGACTAGACTATACAAACAAAAAAAAAAATTCAACTAGGATTTTAGGGTTTTGAAACTTGAAATCAAATTTTGAAAATTGTGGAGAAAAAAAAAACAAAAATTGTGAAAGGCAAACAAAAAGAAGAATCCTTTTGGGGAGAAAGTGAAATGCATACTAAAAGATTTTGTACATCCAATTTAAGGTTTCCGTTAACATCATCCTTCAACGCAAAGTTGGAGTAATCGGTGGGATTTAAAAAATTAAATGCAAAGGTATGTGATTGAGAATCGTCAGTTCACGGCGTGAGCGGCTTTTTACGTTGAAGCTCTAAAAGTCAGAGGCAATAGATATTTTAAATTTGAATTACGAAATTATTGTGCACAATGAAAGTTTATTAGTGAGAAACGGATACAAATGGTGAGAGGTGTGGAGATTGCAATTTACGGCTCTTGTTGGGTAGAATCTGAGTACTTGGAATTGTCTGCAATATATTACGTCATAATATATATTGTTTATCATACACTAAAAGGGTGTCTTGGATATTTGGCTTATTACATTCATAATATCAAGGTGCAAAATTTTTTCCATTTCTTCAATTAATTTCCACGTATCACTTATTTAATAATGGTTGTTTTTGTGTGTTAATCTCTTAAAAATTAGATAATTTTTTTTAAAAAAAAATTTCTCATTTCATTGAGATGAGGTTAAAAAGATTCTTAATTTAATTATGAAATTTAAGATCAATTTTGATATTTCAAGTTAATTTTTATTTAAGTCGTACCTATTGAATTTTTAAATTTTTTATTTTATTTTTTTAGATAAGTATAAAATTAGTTTTAAACTTTTTCAATTTTTATAATATATTTTTATACATTTATTTTTATTTTTATTTTACATATTTATATTTTGACTTTAATTCAATATATTTTTAAATTCAAAATAGTTGAGTTGTTAACTCTATATATAGTCAAATATGCCAAACATATTTATGTTTATTAATTTATAGATGATATGTATAATCAACATATAAAGCTAATAGTTTGATTGTATTTCATCCAAAACGATCTTAAATTGAAATGAAATATAAACTTTGATGACTAAAATGGAAAATTTTAGAGGTAAATTATAAAATTGCAAAAGTCGAAAAGATTTAGAACTAATTTTTTACTCCGAGGTCCGTTGGACTCAACATTTAGGTTACACAAGATGAGAATTTCAAAAAATGTGTGTTTATCGTCTTTATATTCAAATTCTGATTTTCACTTTTTCTAACCTAATGTTAGATTATTTAGTATTTGTTTGTATAATTTCTAAGAGCTTGCCAGCCCAAGATAAAATTGTGTGGTCTAAAATAAATATCAACTTAAATTACATGCTTTTAATATCAAGTTAATTAATTGATATAAGATATTACAGTTTTGGGTAAACCGTAACTAATTTTTCTCCTTTATGATCTATTCGAGTAATTATATTTATTAATGGAGTTTGAGCCTTGCTTAGTGAACCTTAAAAGCGGAAAGTTGACTAACCTTCATTTATACTTCTTAGTTGCTAATATAGGGGTATGTATAATTAGTAATTATTTGTTCAGGATATAAATGGCCAATGGTTCATACATCATGCTTGTTGATTTTATAAGTTAAGCTAAGTTTAGCCTATGTTAGTTTTGGTTTGGCTTTTCATTTACCTGCTATCTTAATTGATAGAGGTTACCTTAATTGGCCAAAAAAACAAAAATGTCTTGTTAAATTATAAATTGCAATGAAAACATTTAGAGAATAGATGATATTTAATAATTGTCTTGTTAGTAAAACATATTGAAATACATCAGGTGGGTATTTTGAAACCTTGAGCATCCCCTTAAGCATCCAATGGAATGTCTCATAACTTTATTAATGGCTCATCTTGATATCACATTAATCAAGAATATTTATTAATGATATTTAATATAACTAATATATCATAATTATAATTTCATTATAATTAACTTTACAAAGTATACTTTTTTATGAATTATATCTTTAAAATTTATTAATAACCATATAATTTAAATAAGCATTACTAAAGATTAATAATTTCTTCAATTGATTAATAATATGTACTTATATTAACAAAATCTATATCTAAAATATATATATTCATATATCAATATAAAAGAATTTTTAAACTAACCATAGTGCTATGTTGAAAGCAAATTTTTCTTAATAGAGCTTAAGTATGTTTATAGTTTAGTCTCATCCTTTTTTGCCATGTTTCACAAGTTATAACATGTGTTACTCAATTAACTTTCATATTGATCCTTTCTCTAATCATAATCAAATTGACTAAATTAGTTTCCACTTTTGTTACAAATCCCCACGCATTTTTGTTAAGTTAAATTCCATTGACATTAGTGGACAATTAAATGTATGCTAACATCCTTTCCTTAATACATACGGGACAAATGTGCTAAATTAAGTTGTTAAATCTCTTCCACAATAAGTATTCCATATAATGAAGCTAATCTCACTTTGTCTGGCTCATTAAAGGTTATATCTCAATTCTTACAATAACATTTTCTCCTTCTTTTTTCAAAAGAAAAGATTTGTTACATTTCTATATTATGGATGCTTAATAATTATATGTATATATGGTTTTTAAATCCAAACAATACCACAATAACATAAGTTAATGACTTGGTTATGTTGTAACCAAAAGGTAAAGGCTCTTCTAATAACGTATTTTTAATGCATTTAACAAAGTTATATCTTACAAGCTAACAATTATAAGTGATAACTTAATTATAAGAATGACATTGATCAAGTTATAAAAACGCTTTGGTATAGTTAAGATGAAAAGAAAAGTTTATGTTGGAGGTGATGTAGTATATAAAGATGAGTTTTTAGTGGCTATTACTCAAAGTGACTAATTTATTGAATTTGTTATTTATTTATTTTGTATTAATCAGTTAGTCCAATTTAAATGCCTTAATTTTTTTTTCCTTTTACTAAGCTAGTTACTTTTTGAATTTGACAATCTTTTATAAGACATTGATTCAAACTTAATGTTTGATTTAATGCTAGAAGTGCAATACTTTTATTATTTTTTTTACTTATAAGGAATATGGTTAAATGACAATGCTAGTTTATTAAAAAACTTGTTAACATATATACAACCTTATTGCTTTTGTTTTTCTTTCCTTTATTGCTTTTTCTTTAAAAATGAAAGATTATTAATTTATTAACCTAATTAACCTATAAAAAAACCATATTTTATATAAGCAGCATGACAATTATAAAATAAAATAAGATAAAGAGAAACTTATCACTTGGAGACATTTATGTACAAATCATAAATTAATCATTTATAATAAAACTATAAAGTAATTTCTCATGGTCACGATGACACCATATAATAAGCATCATCTAATTTCCATAACCTAAGAGCCACTAGTTTAAGAAATTAATGAAGTTTCTTTGTATTTGTTAGTTAAACAAAGAAATGTTGTCTATTTTTTCCTTCATCCATCGTTATACTAGATTGGGGATAGTACTTCATAACATTTAATGAAAGAAGAATTATAACTCCATTTAGCCCTTTTAAAGGGAGTTATAGCTCCTTCTTTTATATATATCTTATTTAGTCAGGTTAGTTCATTATAGGCAAGTCAACCCAACTTATAAATTAACATTTTCCATTCACACATTATTTAAAAATTCTAAACATTCGATTCCTTATAGATTATTTATATCGGCAAATGAGTTATACGACTAACAAGTACATTTACTATTAGGAGCATATTCTATGCAAGTATATATAACAACTATAACCATTTGAAAAAAATTTATAAATGACCCCCACAATGAATATCATGTCTCATTATACCCTAAGTGTATTTTGTCACATTATTCTTTATTCTTCTTATTGCTCTTAGACTGAGTCACATTCTTTTCTACATATGTATCCATAATTAAATGGCATATTAATGAATAAATATTATCGATGATAGACAAAAGTGATATTCCTTTTACATTCATATTTCCCAACTATAGTCTAATTGCTTTCCTAAATATATTTTGGGAGGCCAAATAAACCATAACCATAAGTAATATACTAAAGTAGAAAAAATTGAATTTTAACTCTAAAATATGGTCAAAGTTTGCATAAGACACTATTTTAGGTATATTATACCTTAAAGGATTTACATAATGAAGAAGCAGAGATTTATTCTTTCATTTTTCTTATTGCTCACCATGCATATATGGTATAAAATGCATATTACAGTGATCATTTTTCTTAAAAATTTATGTCATTATTTTAATTTTTCTTATACTATGATTATGCAAATCTTAATTCAATTACTACTAAACATTTAACTTGAAATTTTTGTATAGCCCCTTACGTTTTAGTATGTAACCGAGATGTTACATATGACTTTTAACATATTATATAAAGAGTAAGACTTTATATCAGCTTTTACTTAGCAAACACTTGTCTTAATCTTCTCAAGGTCACCAATTTCAAACTTATATATATTTGCTCATAAGATGATATCATCTTTATATCCTTTCTTAGTTTTAGAGGCAATTATTTGTATAAGTAGACTAATTTTAATCTACTTTGACATACTTTTAACTTTTTTAACATAAACTTATGATAGGATTGATTTTATATTAATCTAATATAACTTTATTAAGATGATACAATAAGAAACATAATTTTCTCATTGCTATAATATAACATATTCACATCATACCATATTTTATATTGTCATACAGATAAAACATGTGTTTGACATTTTTTTTTTCAATTAAAAATGTGTATGTTGTCATTATATATATCAACACATCCCATAAAGTTATATTCGTTTGTGGTGCAATTTCTTTTACAAAGTTATACTTAGTATCAATAAATTGGTTCCAGAATTATACTTAAGATCTATAATGTACATTATAGTCATTTGATTATAACAATATATTGTAACCTTTCTCAATTAGCCATTAAATTACTTCCATATGTTCCAAAAATCTCTTGAAACCAAATTACTACTTTTATTGCAATAAAACAAGTCATAAAATCAATCCTCGTGACTAAATAGGCTTCACAAGTTTTCTTTTTGTTGTCATGAGAAATGGTGTTATATTGGTTTATATTTATCAATATCTCACTCTTAATTATCATTTAAAAGACCAAGTGTTCTATCAAGATGTACTCTTTATAGGTTCGACGTCTTCTGCACAATTATAATTGCAATAGGACTTTTACTTTTGTCCTATAAATGTTTTAATAAGTACAATGAACTACGTGTATTACCTATATACTATGAAGCACAGACACGGACAATGATATGAATATAGAATGACACAAACATCGTGACACACTAATTTTCCAAAAATTAGGGTACAAACATGACTAAGACAAGACACAACTATTCATATTTTTCCTCCTAGATTTTATCCTCTACATTTGTTACATGATTTTTTTGTATACCTATTGTGAAATACTATTAATTTCAAATTATCGAAAGGGATTAAAAAATTTGTGGCATTTATTCGAGATCTAAAATTTTAAAACTAAGCACAATAGTTGGAAGCATTATATATTTGTAAACTATTTCATTAATTGATAGTTTAAATATGTTCATAAAAGGTTATTCATAAAGGAACACAAATTAATTAAAAATGGGTAATTCATGAATGGGGTGGAGACGTCTAAATTTGGTTAGAGTTGTCCAACTCTAACTTAAGCACTCCTTCCCAAACTCTTCCCCTTCCATGTCATTTACAACTGCCGTCTCTCCTTTTTCTCTTCACTAAAACTCGATTTTTGATTTCCTCTTCTTTTGACTCTGTTTTTGTGTGTATTTAATTAATAGCTCAGGTCTTCTTTTAAATGTCAATTTTGTAATGGTGTCCAGAAACCCTTTTTTTATTATTATTTTTATGGACGTGTTTTATTGTGTTAGACACGAATTGAGTCTGTGTGGAGTTTGTGTCTGTGTCCAATATGCATTGAAGCCTGTATATATATATATATAATTTTATGTTTATTATTTAGAATATAGAAAATTGTTTTTGAGAATTCAATTGATTGATGAGGAATCGAGTGAGTAGTATTTCTAAAAGAAGTAGAAATCCCTATGTATGCGACAGTGAATTGTTGGAGCTCACATGCATGTATGTGTGATTGACGAATTTTATATCATATTTTGATTGGCCCAATTACACATTATGGAAACCTCGGAACATTTTACTATCGGCCGTTAGATAAGCTTTAACTTTTTGCTGTTATTTAAACTGAATACTTTATCAGTCTGTGATCGATTGTTAGATTGAAAATATCGAGATCATTTTTAGATATGAAGAATGGTTGATTTTAATTAAAAGAAAATATTTTTATAATTAAAATGAATATTTAAAAAATAAGATAATAAAAATTCATATATTTATGACTATTATATCTTAATATGTTAACCCCCGAAGATATATTTAGATCTAGAAGGGATGTTAGAATACTTGGTCATTAAAAATTAATTTATAAATAACTCAATCGCTTTGTTGCGTTCTTAAATTCTCAGTAGAGTTTTGCGGTATAAAATTGCATTTTATTTTAATCATTTCGATAATTGGGGCTCTGCTAGACCTTTTGCTTTTGAAATCTTGTTATTTAAGAGATTCCATAACACTTGCTATCGTGAGATATTGTGAGTTGAAGGTTGGAGATTTAACGATGATTAAATTTGTTAATAAAAAATTTTTATGGCAAATATTTGTAATAAATTGAAGGTCATACTTAATTTGTAAAAAAATAAAAAATGTTCATGATATTTTAATATAATACTAACCCAAAGTTTTAACGGTATTATTATAATTATTTCCTTAAGAAATAACACAAGTTAAATTCAATGGATTCTCGCCTCTAAATTCGAGGAAAAAAAAAAATTGGATCAATACACATTTTGAACTCTCCGTCAGGATTTTTGATCTAGTAAAATAATTGTGGGTGTTTTTTTTTTCTTTTTTTTCTTTTTTAATTGTTGGAAGGAATGGAAGAACGGTGACACGAAATAGAAGGAATCTCATGTGCACCGTGTCCCACTTAGCCTATAACACGGTGGCGTAAAAAAAGACCACATAGTAACAAATTTTTATAAAATTAATTTTATATTATATATAAAATATTCTAAATGATACAAGAATAGTTTTTTTAATTTTATATATTATGTTACGAAAAAAAAAATGGCATGAAATAGAAGGAATCTCATGTGCACCATGTCCCACATAGCCTATAACATTATAGCGTAAAAAACGACCATATAGTAACAAATTTTTATAAAATTAATTTTATCTCATATATATATATATATATATATATATATATATATATATATAATATTTTAAGTGATACAAAAGAAATTTTTATAATTTTATATATTATGTTAAATATTATTTAATATAATATAAAACGATTTTGTGTCAATTTATCAGCTGTGGGAGTGGGACAGTTGCGGTCAACGGTGCCATGGCTCTCTCAGTTTCTTCTTCTGCTGCTGCTGGGCGGGGGCGGCCATCTCAGTACAGACATAGCAGTATTAGTAGCGGTGGTGGTGGTAGTAGCAGTAGTAGTAGTAATAGTATTTTCTTCGTTCCTCATCCTAAACAAAGCCTTCCTCTCTTCGTTTCTTCTTCTCCTTACTGGCCAAAGCCCATCCGCAGCACTAGCACTCTCCATACTAATAATAATAGTAGTAATAATAATGCCGCTGCTCTCAGGCCAAGTCATTGTTCCTGCAGCTCACAGGCCTCCCTTTCTTCCGATGGCTATCGTCTCATCTCCATCACCGGTATGCTTCTCCTAACTGTTTATTCTTTAATTTTTAATTTTTAATTTTTATTTAGCTTCGAGTTTAGAAAACAAAATTGAAGCTTTTTATCCCAGTTGATATTATAAATGGAAAATAAAAAAAGGGGGGGTTGAATTTTCTAGTACAAATGTCATGGCAGAGCGCTCGGACGGTAGCTTTGTTTTCCGGTTTGGGGACGCGAGTGAGATTGAAGAAAATGTTGAAGTGGAAAATTCGAGAATTATCGAGAAAGATGATTGTGACTCAGATATTGTTGTGGATGATGCTTTGAATAAGGAATCTGAATCTCAACTAGGTCTAGGTCACGGTCAAGGTCAAGGTGCTTCCGTTAGTGAAACAGCCTTAGGCAGTCATCAAACTGATGATCCCGTTGCCTTTTCTGCTGTTGATTTTGAAAGCAAAACTAATCAAGAGGGATGTAATGTCGAGATGATTAGCTATCAGATATTAACTCCTCCTCCTGCTGCTGCTGCCGCCACCCCTGTTCAATCCAATCTTGATGGCGGCTTTATGGGAAGAGAAAGTAGCAGTCATAAGGATGATGTCAACATTCATTCGACTGCAAATGCAACACCGAACTTACTTTTACGAGAGGACGGTGAGTGCCAAGGTCTGAGTCAATCAGGTTCTTCTGCTCCCAACATTACAGTACAAGTATCTGATAGACTCAATGACAATGTGCATACGGAAACGAGCAATACAATCAATAAGGATGGCAATACAGATGATGCCATTGAATCGTTGCCTGTGGCTTTTACTTCTTCTGAGGGTGATGCCATTCTTGTTGAGGATTCAAGCCGTAACATAGTGGCTGCACTAGTTGATGATGATGAAATCAAGCCCTCAAAGATAGTTAGTTTTCATTCTCTCTTAGTTTTGACTGGTCTGGTGTATGCTTCTTATGCATCTCTCTACAACATTGAGTTTAAACAAAACATTTGTTGACCTGGTGTGGTCGGATGCACTGATTGGTAGATTGAAGATCAAAGCCATGATGACTAGTACCTGTCTTACCATTCTTACTTGCGGGCAATGGTGTCAACTCTTAACTTTTTGTTCAGTGATGTTTATATATGTTAGGAGTAGCACTTGCGTATAAATGTATATGCTAGGATCACTGGTTTGTACACGCAAGTAAAATTTTCATGCTATGCCACTTGCTTTGAATGATAATCTGCAGATTAGTTCTATCGGCCTGTTGTGATTTTAATCCATAATTGAGATCATATGTGGTTGTTTGTGTGTCTTCTGATAATAAATGCATCTTGGAATCTTAGAATATCAAGTTCCCACATAAAGCTTCCAGTGTGTAGGCCCTTTTCTTTTTCTGGCGCAATATTAACTGGATATTAGTGTATAAGGTAATTTTGAAGCTCCAAAATGGAAAAGCCTATGTCTCACTCTTCCTTAAAGTTTCCTCTCTGTAATCTCTGCTTCCTTAAGAAGCCTAAGGAGTCCCCCACCCCTTGTAGCATCTATTTTAGTCATCAGAACTTTTCAAAACTCTAAACAAGAGGTCTTTAATTAGGTTAAAGGCCCCCATAGTTACCTAGGTCGTTTTGTTTTTGCAGTTAGATGGAAAATTGCACTCCCCAAATTTGAAAGATGAAGGTTATGATGGAAATGCATGCAACAGAGGTGCTAAAGATGTTTCAATGTCCTCTGCAGTACAATTGCATGAATCTGGACCTGCTTTGAACAGGTATCCAACCAATCTTAGTTGTACATATGCTCTGAATATTTGCCTATCAAGAAAAGCTAATATGTCTGGCAAACAATCCAGAGGATAAATTGGAAAAAAAAAAGAAAAAAAAAAACACTCATTCTTGGTAATTTTGCATGAGCTCTCAAACTCAAGCTTACACCCCTGTGGCAACAAGCCTAAAATTTTACCGTTTCACTCTGCACTGGAACCCCATTAGGAGATAATATCTGAAAAAAAATGTCTTAGTCATTGTCCGTTCTGCTCCTCACATTTGTTTATTGTGCTTATTTAACAGAGAGGAAATCTTAACAACAGGATTTTTCTTGTCTTCTGGGTGTGCCTTATTGCCAAATCCCTCCAGGGTAATGCATCACACAACCATAAGTCCATTGGTATTTTTCTTATTCTTCTTTACACAGGAAGATGCCTGTTGAAGAAAGAAGGTTTGACAACTGAAATGAGTGCATACAAGAAATGACTGAGTAGCTTGAAAATTGAGAAACAAGTGCATGATGGATATGATGGGACGATAACCCAAAAGTGCAAAAGAGTTTCTTTCTCTAAGTGTCTTAATATAACAGAAATGTTGTGTTCATGTGAGCTTTACAGAGTTTTTGAGAAACTTAATTTTCACTGGACCTAGTGGGTCTAGTTACCATCTGACCCTCTATGATTGGTCCTCAAGAAATGATAATGGTTTCTTATCCTGTTCATCAATTGTATTGAATTGTTACTTGCTGATGAATTGTCTTAAAATAAGTTGATAAAATGATGTGAATACTATTTTTCTAAACAAGTGAATTTCTTGAGCTAGTCCAAATGCATGAGTTTAATAAGGAAATTGAAACTTTTAGATCATCTTTGAATTTTTGGCACATGAAGTCTGAAATGGAGATTAATATTCAGGGAAGTAATTCAGCAAATAATAATTTTCAGGCATTGACAGGTGGGGAGGATGCTTATTTTGTTTATGAGAACTGGTTTGGCATTGCTGATGGAATTGGACAGTGGTCATTCGAAGGTACACCCTTCTGTGTCCAAGTTTTCCTTGTATTTCCCAATTAAAAAAAAAAAGGTGCAATCTTGAGATTAAAAAAATATATTAAAAAGGGTAAAACATGTTAAGCTGTTAATCCTCCACTTTTGTCGACAGAAATGTTGTATAAAGCTACAGAAGCAACAATATCATCACGGATTCATGTATTTTGAGCTCAAGATAATATAACTTCATTTTTTTCAGGAATTAAGCCTGGAGAATATGCCCAAAAGCTCATCAAAAATTGCGAAAAAATTGTGTCTGATAGTAAATACATTCCATTAACGGACCCCATTGAGCTTCTCAATAAAGCTGCTGTGGAAACGCAATGTGTTGGATCTTCTACAGCCTTGGTTGCTTATTTTGATGATCAGGTATGGTTTGACTGAAATCTAAAAGTCTTCTCTGTGGTTTTGTCATTCAATCTGATATGATGGAGTTGTTAATCCTATCTGGGACACAGACTCTGCACTGCCGACGAACTAGAGCAGTTACAATTTTTTTTTTTTTTTTTTTCTGATAGGCTACATTATTTATGGTCTGGGAATCTGATTGGAATCTCAAACACACAAGTAAATATAGTGAAACCTGCATTAACTTCTAGTGCACTTTTGCTTGTCCATTACTTCTTCTGATCTGGGTGGATGGCAAGAGAAGAGAAAGATGAAAACTTGGGTTGGCTTGAAAATCTTTAGTTAGGAAGGATTTAGAACAATTAGATCTCAACTCAAACTTGGTTCATAATGGCATAAAATTGGAGATTAAGATTTTGTTTTTGTTGTTGTATTACTCGTATTGTTCATCAAGTGTTCTTCTTACTGAACTAGAATGCCTTTTAGAGTAATGGAGTTGGTCATGGATTTTGACTTCTAATGTATTTGGATATCATGGTCCTTCCATGATTCAAAACTTGTGTACTCATGTTCCGCAACCTGTCTTCCTCTTATAAAACGTTTTGTGGAAAGCACTGGTTAGAGATATATGTTGGCATCCAGAAGGGACTTTGTTTTTTTTATAGGTGAACCTTGTTGCAGGTTGGAGTTTAGTTACAAAAGGAAGACTGATCAGATTCCTATGCTTAATATTCCCCCGGTAGAAATGCAGAGAAATATGTGTCAATTTCTCCTTTCCATTTTAAACCTAATCACATAAGTATCACAGTACAATGTCATGCCAAAATCATTTTTGGTGGAACTAAGCAGAAAACAGAGTTTATTTGTCAAAAAAGAGGAAGGAGATGCTAATATTGAGATTTCAAGGCTGTGCATTGCCTCACCTTTCATTTGAATGGTCAGGTGCTCCATGTAGCTAATATTGGAGATTCTGGATTTCTCATTATAAGAAATGGCGGTGTCTACAAAAGATCCTTTCAAATGGTCCATGAGTTCAGCTTTCCACTGCATATGGAGAGGGGTGATTGTCCCTCCAAACTGGCAGAGGTAAAATGCACTAAATTATGCTACTCCACACATAATGCATATATGTGCACAACTAATGACGTAAATCTAAATACAACCATGAAAAAATCTTGAAGATGATAGCATGAATGTTGTATAGCCAACGATAATTATTATTTAAAAAAAAAAAACACACACACACATATATATATATATAAAATAAAGGGCAGCCTTTGGTGTAATGATAAAGCTTCTCCATTTGACTTGAAGGTCATATGTTTGAGTCACAGGAATATATATATTTATTTTTTTGAAAATAATGATAAAGTTGTATACATCTAATCCTTTCCTAGACCCTACTATCTGGGAGGCTCATGCAATAAGGCATGTTTTTTTTTTTTATATAGATCTGAACCTAAGGATGTGATTTGTGAAGCAACTTGGTCAAACTGCAACAAATATGATCCAATATGCATTTCACTGTCGTTACTATCGACGTTCCATCTTCTCTGGCCCTTTGGGAACCCAATGTAAGTTGGGCCTGAGGTTTGTCCATACTTTCAGCCAAATGAGCTTTGCACATGCAAGGAGCATGTTAGCATGATCTGGGCCTCACCCAAAGCTGGTTGAACAAATCCTCGGCATATGCACAGAAGGAACATGCATGGAGTGAAGTCCTCCACAATTTTGACTCATCTATTAGTGGAGAAGGGTGGTCTTGGAGTAAAAGCATGTAGGAAAGTCTTGGCTACATTTGACACATGCACACACTTGCATGCGCATGCGCACATTGAGCTAAAATGTTTATGTTTCAGAGACACATATTCAAATGGATGATATTATGAGTGACTGATCTGGATGAGCAGATGATATATCTATATATGTCTAGTGGTGGTCTCTGTTTGATATTTATTAAAATGGCCCTGTTTCAGAGATACATGATTGGTCTGGATGAGGGCGACATTATCATCGCTGCTACCAATGGTCTGTTTGACAACATGTATGAACAAGAAATATGTCCAATGGTCTCCCATTCGCTGCAAGCTGGTTTGAGATTACAGGTTCTTATGTTCAAGATTATGCTTTATCAATAAGGTTTTTAATCCATAGAATTGAAATGGGTGTTTGATAAAAAGGAGCTTGAAATGACCATATTGATTTGTACCATCACATTGCACAAGGAATGCATGGCTATTTGTTTGTTGATCTTTCTGTTCGGGTACTTGTGCTTCCAGGAAATAGCAGAACTGCTGGCCACAAGGGCACAAGAAGTTGGGCGTTCAGCTACTGTTCGGAGTCCATTCGCTGATGCGGCCCAAGCAGCTGGATATCTGGGCAACACCGGTGGCAAGCTTGATGATGTAACTGTTATTGTTTCTTTGGTACAGAGCAGTTCCACCTCTCCTCTATCATAATTTTGCCTGACTAATGGCGACTCTTTCAACTTTCAATCTGTTTATGGGCGTTGAAACTTTCCCATTCTATGAAAGCTAGCACAATTTCCATTGCCTGTTCATTTAAGTGGCTAGATAAGTACAACCTCCTTGATTCTGTCAGCCAATGCCCTCAGAACCCCATATATTCTCTCACAATTTAGACAAAAAAAAAACAAAAACAATAAGAGTGGGAGTGGGAGTGGCATTTTCCTCTTATTTCTTGATGCTGCATGTTCTCGATCTTGTCCGGTCTATTTGTTAGATGACAAATGAGCATGTCAAGTTAAATTTAAGTCATATCAAACTTAAATTTCAAGTCATTTGAATTTGGATACTTGATGTTTTAAGTATTTTGGATTTTTTATGTTCATTGGGTTTTGAGCTAAATTTTGGATTTTGAACGAGTTTCGAGTTACTCGACGAGTTAATGTGGTAGTCTGATACAAAGTTGGTTATATACTTTTTCTTCTATTATGTTAACTATTTGGGATGAATTTGAGATAGAAGCCATGAACGTCACTCTATTTAAGGTAGGCAATTTGTCATAAGTAATGCAAATTTAAAAAAGACAACATCTTACATCTCAATATAGAATATAAACAATATTATTTAAATTTTTGCAAAATATTTTAATATATAAACCAATTCATAATAATAAAGAGTCTTAAAATATAGCATAACATTTAATCTTCACTAGGCCTTTCGACTTGTAATACGTAATAATAACTGTTACAAAAATTTTAAATAACAAGATTAAAATTATGTAAATTTTAATAAAGTGCTAATGATAAAAGTTTAAGATAAATTACAAACAAAATACTCTAAAACTCAATTAAGAACCCAAGAATGTCATGGTATTCACGTTGCCCGTAAGCTATATTTCATTGAAATTTTCAAAATGCTACTCAACAATAAATACTTAAAAAATTAATTTGAATTCAACCACCAATTCGCCCCATTTTCCTCCTCAAAAAATTTTGAACTTTTGTAGCTATGACGTAATCTCCATTATAAAACTCCCTATAAATATTCATGTTAGAATTTAAAGCAAACCATAAGTTATACCTAATCTTGTTAAGTTTTCTCTTTCTATCTTAATTAGACTTAATTTCTTCTATTCTCCATTTCTTCTACAAAAAATTAAAACTACCTAAAATTTGTGGTAACGTACCCAATCAATTACAACATATATCAAATCAAAATTAAAACAAATATATTAAAAGCTTGTCTTAAATTCAAAATTCTTAACTTAGGATTATGTTCTTTCACAAATCCTCCACTTAAAGTTCTAATCTCCTAAAATCACTTCCTAAATATATTCCTACAAGTCTTACTAACTTTAGTTTGTCAATGGAGACTTGATTTGAGGGTAGGTTTTGTTAAAAATTCAATTAGTGATTATAAACTCAAGTTGAAAAAAATAGAAAGTGAGAGAAAAAGAACAAGTGAAAAGGAGTGCTTGATGCATAAGGGAGGGAACAGTGATGGTGGCTAGCATGGTGGAAGTTAAAAATGAAGAGAAAGGATTGAAAAAAGAGGGTGTACTTGTTAGAGAAAGAAAAATGAAAATGAGAAAAGAAAAAGGAAATGGGAAAAAAAGTAAGGACGCGTTAGGTGAAGATGGAAAAAGGAAACTGACAAATGAAAAGAAAAGAAAGAAAAAAAAAAAGAAAGACTTAATTTAATGTAGGCAAGCCAACAATAATTATATATCCCAACCAATTATAAAATTTTTATTTCCTGTAAGTCAATAACTAACATAAAATTAATCTTATAGACTTTTGAAATATTAAAAACTAACTAAAAAAATTTAATGTAATTTATTTTTTTTAATAAAATTTATCCTTAATTTATGACATACTTTTATTTATCACAATAAAATAATTATGAGTATGTTACCCTTTTGTCTCTTTTAACTATTCGTATTATCTCACTTTTTGAATGATTATTCTATAATACTTTTTTTAATGATATCTTCTTTGAATAAAACTTTTTAATATTATGCAGTATGAAATGTTCTTTATATAATAAATTGTCTTGAAATTCAATTATAATAAATTGTCTTGAAATTCAATTAATTATGTTGATAAAATGTGTGACTTATCGTACATATATTAACAAAGCATCAATCCATTAAATACATAATGCATTATGGAAAGATCTAGTAGAAGATCCAACTTATAAATCATTATGTCTACCTATTCCAAAATCTTATAAAGGACGATATATCTTGGTTTGGTTTATGGTTTCAATTCTTATCGAAACAAACCACTCCTTTCATAGAAGAAACCTTTAAAAGTACCATATCTCCAACCATAAACTCAAACTCTTGTCTCCTTTGATCTATATATGACTTTTGCATACTTTGAGTAGTTTATAACTGATTCCTAATAATTTAAGCATTCTCTAAGGTTTGCTCTAATACCTAGGGTCCTAAGACTAGTTCAAATTCTCCCTTTTCTTTATGTTCTCCCTAATACAAGGACCATCGATACTTATGATTATACAAAGTTTTATAGGGCAACATATAAATATTAGACCAATAGTTATTGCTATAGGCAAACTTAATAAGAGAAAGTTCCAAAATCTCTTTAAGTCCATTACATAAGCCTTAAGTATGTCTTGCAAAATCTAAACTGTCCATTCTAATTGCCCATCTATCTAAGGATGAAATGTTACACTAAAGTCTAATCTAGCACGCATGGCTTTCTAAAATTCCTTCCAAAATTAAGAGGTGAATTAAGACCCATAATCTGATACTGTCAAATATGGTACCTTATACAAATACAAAATATGATTGATGTATAATTTAGTTAAATGCTCAAACCAATAAGTTATGCGATTTAATAAGAAATATGCATTCTTTATCAATCTATTCATAAACACCTAAATAAAATCATGTCATTCTTTTATAAGTGGTAGGCTAGTCAAAAAATCCATCACAATACTTTTTAACTTTCACTTAAGTACAAAGAGAAGCTAAAGTATCTTTGTAAATTTCTAGTGTTATTCCTTAACCTATTGACACATTATGCATTTGGAGACATAATTAGCTACATCCTTCTTTATATTCTTCCACTAATAAAAATCATACAAATCCTAATATATTTTATTTATACCTAAATGTATCGTATAAGCTAAGTTATATGCCTTTTTATAATTTCTTTCCTTAGGTCGTTTATATCTAAAACACATAATCCACTTCCAAGTGTTAGTACTCTATTAAGTTAAAGTGAAAATTCTTTGATTTGTCATCTTTTAAGTCAATTATCACTTTCTTCAACTTTGAATGTTAATATTAGGTTATTACAATTTTATTCATAAGCTTAGTATCACATGGAAAGTTTGGTCCAACCCGTCCAGTAAGTGAGGAGGCAGAATCTTGGGCCAGGAAAACTCCCTGCAGGCTACCAACAATGGCCAGCCCCCTTTTTGTTGCCACAGAAGGTACTAAAAGGTGCCAGAAGAGTGTAGAAGTGCTTGATAGTGGCTAAGGTCCAGAAACTTCTAACAAAGGTCAGTTGGACACTCCCTAGAACTTTCCTGCCAGCTTGTAATTATTAGGCTGTAGAACATTCTTTATAAATATCTTAGATGTTCAAATTGTAGTCATAAATTGTCGTAGTGCAATTACTATAAATAGGTCACTCCTCTTAAACTGTAAATACTTTTGACAGCCACTCAATACACCTTACTTGCAAAATCCTTTTGTGCACTCTACTTTCTAACATTCTCAAATTCTCCTACTTGCCTCCCAAATTGTTTTCGCTTTACTGTTCAACGCTCTCTTAGGCTTACTTAGCTCGTCTTCCCTCGTAAGATCAACTACGTGTCGCGCGGGTTAGCACACACGCAGCCTAACTCCGTGACATTAGGCTTCAATTCAAAGTGAGTCAATAATGCTCCTAACCACTTTACCATTAAATTCAACAATAAATCCATTAAACCATGCAACGTTTTCATTATTAGTTGCTTTTCCAAATAATATGTGATAAGGTCCTTATGTACTTTCTACTTAAAGCATATGTCACTATATTAGTTTTACTTGAATGGTAATTAATAGTAAAATCATAATCTTTCAACAATTATACTTAATGCCTTTACTGTAAATTTAACTCTTTCTATTAAATATATTTAAAAAGTTTACAATTCATAAAAATCTCATAGGCCTCATTATAAAGATAATATCAACATAGCTTCAATGTGAATATTATTATTTATCATCTCTAAGTCATGAATGAAATAATTTATTTATACCTCTTAAGCTAGCTAAACCCATAAGTAATGACTTGACCATGCTAATACTTCTTAAGCATTACAGTACATAACCAAGCCACTAAAGCATAACATAAGTGACAATATTAGAGAAAAAGCCAAGTAATCTTTTAATTTTGAAATCTTTACTAACACTCATCAAGTTAATGACATCATTATTCTTATAAAGATTTGAACAAATTGTTTATAACATTTATCTAATCCCAAGAAACTGTAAATCTTGATAATTATGGTCAATCTTAACCATTTTTTTCACTAGTTTTATTCTTTTAAGTTCCATTTTTGTCTCATTCTTATACTTTATATGTCCCTAGAAG
Organism: Bruguiera parviflora; assembly: GCA_019804595.1. Taxonomy (NCBI): domain Eukaryota; kingdom Viridiplantae; phylum Streptophyta; class Magnoliopsida; order Malpighiales; family Rhizophoraceae; genus Bruguiera; species Bruguiera parviflora. The sequence goes on along the minus strand of CM034048.1, from coordinate 9,273,445 downwards.
GTTATGTTTTCTAATTAGAATTTATATTTACTAAATTTTTCATAAAGGTATTCATCATATAGCATATGAATTATTACTCTCAAATGTTGCGTAAGCTCTTCTTCTAATTTGATTTAAGCTAAAATAATATAACATGTTGATCAAAAAATGACTAGAACACCCTATTCATTAAGTCCGTGAAGGCTACTAAACTATTAATAAGGTCAAAAGACATCACCAAAAACTCTTGCTCGTATTTAGTATGAAACATCATCTTAAGAATATTTTCCTTTTTAAGCCTTAATCGATGATAGACTAAGCAACAATTAATATTAAAAAAATATTTGGCCTCTTGAAATTGGTCAAGGAGATCATCGATCCATGACAAGGGATATTTATTTTTAATTTTCACTTTATTTAACTAGCCATAATTAATACATAATCTCATTGAGCCATTATTCTCTTTTACAAACAACATCATAGCTCTTCAAAGTGAAACAATAGGCTAAATGTACTCCTTATCCATAAGATATTATAATTTGGTCTTAACCTCTCTCAACTTTATTGGTATTATATGATATTATTGCATAAATATTGGTCAAGTATCATAAATAGTACTAATACAGATCATAATTTCTCTTTTAGGTAGCAATCTTGGTAACTCTTTTTAGAAATACCTTTGGAAACTTATTAATTGTCAATTCACTCTTTAAAGTAGAAGTGCTCATCTTAAGATCTTGAATCAATGATAAATACTAAGCACCTTTTCTCTTAAAGAGTTTTCTTATTCCCTTCTAAGAAATCAAGTTAGAAATTATAAAAGTACATTTCCCTTGAAATTGAAATATAAGTCTTTAAGAATTTCAAAATGTATTCCTTTCCCATAAAAATCTAAAGAGGTAAGATGTTTGGTTAACAAAACCAAACCAAAATCACATTAAAGTCTATTATATCTAATGGAATCAAATTCGCACCTAACTCTTTACCATCTATAAGTATCAAATAATCCTTATACTTTAAGTTTGCATCTAACTCTCTCCTAGTAAAAGTAAAAACCATAATAAGAATATCTAAAGGTGTTGAACTAACTCTTAATTTTAGGGCAAAGAATCATTAAATAGAAGAATATGTTAAACTCAGATTAAAAAGAATTTAAGTAAATGCTTAATGTATAGCAATAATACTTGTTAATACAATCTTAGACACTTTTAGGTTTCACTAAGTCATAACAAATGCTCTCTCATGCCTTCTGTTACCATCCTCCGCCTAAACTATTAGCTCCCTTAGCTCAATGTTCCTAAAAACCAATAGACAATGGTCTTCTAAATGATGCATTAATGTTACAACCTCTATTTCCATCAATTAAACTATTTAATATAAAAATGATAAGGTACTAATAATTGAGATAATCCTAGTACTCCATAAAATCTCCCTAAAAGACATTTTCCAATCATATGTCTCATTTACCTACAATGAAAGTAAGACTTATCTTGATAATGACATAAACCCATATATTGACTACCATAGAAACAACAAGTATTAAACCCATCACTAAATTAATTGTAATTCTTATATGGTTAAAAGCTATTCACATAACATTAGTCTTATTACTTTATTTCTATATCCCTTTAGAATATGGTATAGGTTAACACTAACCTATAAACTTATTGTTACCTTTTTTATAACCAAATCCATTTCCAAACTATTGTCCTCATATACAAGAATCTATTTTACTATTGTAATGTTAAATATATTCTTATCCTTCTCATTCACTTTGCTAATTGACCTTAGGATGATCTATAATTACAAACAATGGTTAAGACTCCATAATATATGGAATATGGAACATGTTACCATACAACCTTTTAATGAACATTTTTACTCATATCTTCTTATGTAAAACCAAATAAGGGGCATATTTAAACAACTTTAGAAATTCATTTATAATCTTAGCCCTTTGCTTCAAGGCCTTAACCTCTAAGGCCTTACAATCTCTAATGTTGTGAAGAAAGAAACCATCTCTATTAATTTAAGTTTCCTTCTAACCATTATAATAGCTCAATGCAAAACCTTCTAACTAATAAGCTTTTAATTATATCTATAAGTATGTGTGTACGCCTAAAAATTGAAATTGTCTCTTTATCTCCATTAACTAGATCCTCAAATCCTCTCTCTCTCTCTCTCTTTCAACTTTTAAAACTTAAGTCTTTATCTTTAAAGACCCAAATAAAGCATTATTAAATTTAATATTTTAATGCTTTTGCTATAAAACGTGGGGAAATCGCTCTTTATTGCCAAACCCTTTCCCTAACTAAATTCTAAATACATTTATTATTTTCTTGAATGCCTTTAGCTATGTTCTTTATGGTAGCTCCCTTATAAGTATTGGTGCCAAAGTTAAGTGGAGGCCCAAGATTATTTTGAACTAGTTCATTTTAAACCTCACCTACTACTACATTTACTTTAAGTCCCCCTTTACCACATATGACTTAAAGGTTAGGTTATGTTAAGCTGACTCTTTAATTGGCACATTTGATCCCTGTGTTACGTAAACTTTATTTTGAGGTGGCATATTTTCTTATGAAAGAAAAAATTTTTGGCACAAAATCATCTATTAAATACTAAATAGATTAAAGAATGTTAACAAGTGAAATAAAAATCCTAAATTAGGGTGTGTAGTATTAAATGTGATCCTATACTTTGCTAATCAAACAATCACAAAGAAGTGAATCTATTCATTCAACATAAGATATGATGATGTGCATTACCACTTATTAAGAAAAAGTAAAATACATATTCCTAGACACTGTGTATAAGGATAAGTTTAAAGAAATAAATTTAAACTCTTGCATTGAATTTTTCATGACCTAAAATAGGGGTTGTAACCAACATGTTATTCAAAGGCAAGTAACTTACTATGGGTAATGTGAATTTGAAAAAGATAATGACATCACACACCCTGAATGCAAAATATAAAAAATATCATTTCACCTTATGTAATATAGCCTAATACATAAATCAAATCCATAATATAATAATGTAAAATTTTAATGTATAAACATAACATCTAATTGTCACTAACCCATTGGTCTTCAACTCAAAATATGTCAAAATAACAATTGTTATAAGAATTACAAATAATAAGATTACAATTATGTAAAATCTAGCAAAGTACTAATAATAGAAATAATCAAGATAAATTGAAAATGTAATACTCCAAAACTTTATTAAGAATCCAAAAATGTCAAAAGATGATCACATTGTTTGTGTATGTATATATATATATATATATATATATATATATATATATATAATTAGAAATATAATTGAATATTACTCGTATATATACATATATAATATTAATTCAAAATAAAATAAAATACTAAAATTTCAAAGTTGTATACTTTCTAAAGAAACAAAATTGATAAAAAAAAAATTTTGCGGTGACCAACCACCAAGACGCTCAATAAAGACTAAAAGGACAAAAAGGACAGTATAATATGTTTATAAAGTTACATCAAGATGCCAGACGAGCCAATGGCCCAAACGTCCAATTTTCTAAGGACTCGTGTAATGAAATTGAGTACTAATAATGTTACAAATTTCAAGTTCTGTCTCAAATAAGAGTAAATCAAATAACAAAAATTAACAACAAAATAATTTTTGTTATTAAAAATGAAAAGAGATCCATAAAAAACCAATAAAAATTTTGGGTTAGTTTCTCTTTAGATTTGTTGGGTTGTTGCGAGCTTTAGTTTTACTAGCTCGGATTCTCTGATTTCAAGCTTTTCATATTTTAGTTAATCACAATTCATTTAGATTACTCTAATCGAGCCAATTTCATCGCAAGTGGCTAGGCGGTTAGATTTCTTTCTTTCGTTCTTTTTTTTTTTTCTTTTTTGATAATGATAAATAAGATTTCTTTCTCAACTCCAATGGCTCCACCACCTAAGCAATTTCAAGCCTATGCATTAGACCCTTTTATGAGTTCAACTTGAACAAAATTTTATGAACGATTTACTCGGCAGGAACTGAACCCAGAGACACAGAGCAAGTGACAATTTATTGTGATCTCCCCACTCCCCACCCAAAAAAAAAAAAGAAAAAAAGGACGATGTTTAGATGGGGGCCAAAATGGAGGGGCTAGGGTTAAAAATGTGGATGTCACATGCTATACCAACTCCGAGTCCAATCAGTAGCGATGGATGAGATTCGCAAACTGAGTGTAAAGCCGATGTGCTGAGAAAATGCAAGCCTACATAAGGGAATTTCTCAGCAGTTTGTCACAATTGTAAACAAGTTTTAAAGAATAGCTAGTTTGGTGTTTCTGTTAATAAAATTATAGTTAGATGTAAAAAAAAAATTAAATATATATATATATACACCATACTTATTTTAACGAAATAATAAATTTATAGCATATTAATATTTTTCATCTCCAATGCCTCGAATCTTTGTCTAATAATTCATCTTCTTTAACCAAATATTGCTATCTAGTACTACAAAAATTTATTCATTATCCCATGAATTTAAATTTTTAAAAAGATATTCAATAAAATTAAATGTACATCCTTAAAGTTTGTTTTTAGAATTTACTCCGTAGAATCATATAGGTGAGATTGTGGGAAGACCATACTTTCTCACTTCATGCAAGAAAAAATAAAATAATAAGTAAAGAATCAGACAACAGATAATGTTTAGCATAGTGTGACCGTAACATGAGCATTTTGATAACCTGCGGCGCAACCATTGAAAGTGACAACTTGCTTTTTGTACCATAAAACCCAAGTGCGAATGTACTGGGTATACATAATGCAACGAGGGGACACGCCTGTAAAGCTAAAGCGTTACTCAACATGTCTATGGGAAGCTAGCGCATGAGCTAAGAAAATGAAATTGTAAGCAAATATAATGCCTAAAACCTAAGAGAAGTGCAGAGATCGTTAGCCTAAAGGTGAAATGGGGGACATAGACATAATTGATACAAAAAAATTTTGATTTTGTTTAAAATTGTTTAGTGCCTTCAATTGTTTTTTTTTTTTTTAATATTATCATTGTTATTTTAATTAATATTAACGTTACTTCAATTATCAGTGAGAAAATGAACCGAACAAGTGACAAATTTATGGGCTTGCAAATATTGTTTCATAACTTTCATACATTAATTGCTTTTATTAGGTCAAGTAGGAAGTGGGAAATCCAAAAGGAGTTGGAAGATGAACCAAATGGACTTCACAATACTGATTTATTTCTCTGGTACATCAATTGCTTTTATTTGATGAAGTAAGAACTTGAGAATCTAAGGAGTTGCAAGCTTTGGATAAACCAACTTTATGCCCCACGAAAATAGAATTTCCGATGCTATGGTTGAGCATCATGTGAGTATCACCTAATATTGGTTCAATCTCGACCATTTTATTCTTGGCAAAAGACATAAAATTGCAGTTGAAAGCACATCGCAAATGAGGTCGAAAGATAAAACGCTATTCAAATAAACTTCCCTGTCCACAACAGGTTCATCTCCGGATAGAATTGCAAAGAGAACCCAAAAGGAGAGAAAAATGTGGAGGGAAGACAGAATGAAGTGTCCAATGCCAACCCCCCCCCCCAAAAAAAAAACAAAAGTGTCTTCACTCCTTAAGTAAATAAGGGGGCCATTTTCTTCTAATCTTGTGTCTATTTAAGGAATATGAAGAAGACGTCGACAAAGCTTGTGTAAGGTCACACTAGTATGAAAAATGAACCGTAGAGAGAGGAGTTACGAGGATTGAATCAGTAGGTATGAAAATTTTCCGACCATTTTAGGAAATTAATTAGGCAATATGTGATTCATATTTCTTTAAGTGAGATGAGGAATTTCAAAAGTTGGAAAAATCAATATATGTCTTATGATAAAAGAGATAAAAGAAAATTAGTAAATTCACGATCAAAAGAAATGTGTCACGCGACATATTCAAATTATAGTGATAGATATTAGATGTAGATATATAGATTATATGGGAAATGATATAGTTATTACTTGAAAAATATAAATGCATTGAGCCATTGACCCCAACTCCGCCATTTATTGGGGTCTTTGCAACAAAATTACCATGTTGTGTTGCATTACGTGCAATTCAAACTGGAGCCCCACAAAAGGAAATCGATATAAATTTTTTTAAAAAAATAATGATTAAACGTGAAACCAATACTGAGGTCCATGCCTTATTAAATAAATCCCAAAACGAAAAAGCCTAACTTGGTGGATTGCTAGACACGATTTTCTTTTTCATCCCATGGCATTGCCGCGACTCCTCGCAACGGACAGGGGATGGCATCAAAAAGTCTTCCAGCTGCAGGCAGCCGAAAGGGGACTTTTTTTCTCTCAGGCTCTGCTGGCATCAAATAATTACGTTAGCTTTTACTGCTTGGAAAAGCTTTTACTGCTTGGAAAAGCCGGTTTGCATTAAAGCGTTTTTATTAACAATCCACCGAACACAGTAGAACTCGCGGAGAGAGCTTTGAGTACATTAAAATTCTCACAAAATATAAGTTTTGATTTCGACGTTCATTTTTATTGAGAGTGTCAAATATCGAAGAACACCTCCCCGAGTTGGATTTGCTGTTTTAAATATAATTTGGGTGAGCTTTATTTTTCTAGCATAGCATCTCAAAAATGTTTTCTTATACCCAAAAAGAAATATAAAATAATAATAATAATAATAATAAAAAGGCATATGATGAGGCCGTGGTTCTCTGGTTCGTGCTCGAGAGCCGAGACGGGGGGATGGGGATGTTTTCATGTGCCATTGCTTGGAGGCCTTGCATGCCTACATCATTAAAAAAACGGAGGTAAATTTGAGAATCAAAAAGGCAAAAAGCCATAAAAATAATGTTCATATTTTTTGGAACCTTGTCACATGGGCTCCTTCAACGGTTGGACCCCTTTCCCCAAAATCTATACACATAGACAATTAATTATCACGTTTGACTGGAATTTGGATTGTGAATATGCACCCAAAGCCAATATGGGTCCACAAATATTAAGATCTCATCTGGGTTATCTTTAATTAATCGCTAATTAGTATTGCTGATAAATAAATAAAATTATAATTTTTAGTTACATTAATACTTTTAAATATTATAATACTTATTTAGGGCATCTGTTTATATTTTAAGTAGGATCATTAGTTATCTGTCAAAAAAAAAAAAAAAAACAAAGAAGAAGAAGAAGAAAAAAGAGTTACAAGTGTATTAAGTTCACTTCTTTCTCTTTTTTTACCCTTTTGAATTTGAAGCACTCCTAAAAAAGTAGTGAGCGGAGAAAAAAAGTTGGCAGCCATATTGTTTTTACACTTAATCTATTTGAAACGATTTAGATAATTGATGAATTTGTAATTTTATAATAATTGATTGAATGTTTTGGATAACGAATGGAATCGCAAACTAGAGTTTGAGAAATTGATGCTGGCGAGAAGGAAGATATTTGAGTAATTTGCATGTTTCTATTATTATTAAAACTATTTTGGTAATATATATATATATATATATATATATATATATATATATTTTCATATGTCTTGAAAAATTTGACTAAAAACTTAACACTGTTCTTTAAACCGAACAACAACGGTACCTGCTTAACAATAGAAACAGACACCTCTTATGTCGTAATTAACGACTTAATTTTAGTTGGCTTACTTCTAAAGATTGAAAAAAAGAATTTAAAATAAAATAAAATAAAAGAAGTAAAGCGCAATTTATAAAAAAAAAAAAAATGCCACCTGATCAAGCCTCAAAGAGGTGTCTCCTAAAATCATTATAAACTGCATGCTTTTGATTAATTATTATTATTATTTTTTTTTTTTTTTTTTTTTTTGGAATTCTTGCGCGTTGGAATCATCATTTTAAAGTTGGTCAGTGCGGGTCTTTAAGTTACTCCAATACGGTATTGCGACAAAAAGTGGGGCACGAACCATTTTTGAAGGTTCGGATGAGATTGTGATCGCTCCAACTCTCATCCTACAGCGCCCGGGCGGGCGCGCACTCGTAAAAGGCAACTAGTCGGCCTCATTATTCACTTCTCCCCACGCGTGCGCCGCTGGAGTGTCCACTGTCTCGCCGACTAGCGTCCAACCCTCTCCCAACTGCCGGACCCCCCCCCACCCGCGCCCCCGTGACCATTTGCCTTGGGGTATTATTATCTCTTTTCTTTTCTTTTCTTATTTATTTATTTTTATAAAAAAATAAAAATTTATTTTTCTGCGCAGAAAAATTAATGTAAAATTTAAGTATTTATTATATTTATAATTTTTTAAAATACAATTAAACTTTTTTTTATTAAAAAAAATGTTTTTTGGTGGTGGGGGGGGGGTCTGAATTAGACAATAAATCTTAAAATTTAAGTAACTCGAACATTACGGCTCGTGATTAACGGCTATATCTTTCTTATATATATATATATATATATATATATTCACCGCACATCACTCTCTCGCCCCTAATTATATATCTCTGTCAGTCTCACGACCCAAGCAGGCCCCGGTTTCCGAATCACACTCTCTGGCGTCTCCGCGGGGCTCTGTCTCTCGCTTTCTGTACAAAAATGGCACGATCAGCGATGCTACCCTTGATTATCTGCGCTCTGCACATTTTGTCCCTCTGGGACGGCGTCGACGGCGCTGGCCACCACCGCCCGGCCGCCCCGACCCCCTCCGCGGACTGCTCCAACCTGATCTTGGACATGTCGGACTGTCTGTCGTTTGTGACCGATGGAAGCACCATCGCCAAGCCGGAAGGGAACTGCTGTTCGGGGTTGAAGACGGTGTTGAACACCGACGCTCAGTGTCTCTGCGAGGCCTTCAAGAACAGTGCCCAGTATGGTGTTTCCTTGAACGTCACCAAGGCCCTCTCTCTCCCCGACACTTGCAAACTCCGCGCCCCATCTGTCTCTTCCTGCAGTTGTACGCTCCTCTCCCCTTTGTTTTAATCCCGCTTTGCTATTGTGAATTTTCTTCTTTTTAAAAAATTTCTCTTTTGGTCTTTTTTCTTTTTCTGGGTTAAAGCATATATATATATATATATACTTTTGCAGATTTTTGTGGGTTAAATTTGAAACTGTTTTAGTGGTTTGAATTGATTACTGATACCGTGTGTGTGGGGGGTGTCTTTTGTCGTTTTGCAGTGGCCATGACTCCTGCCGGTGCCCCTGGTATGTCTTGATGTTATCTTTGACTTATAATACTCTGGTTTTCCTTCTCTTGTCTGTTCCTTTTCAAATGACCTAGAAAAACTGCCAAAACACTGTTGATTTGTTTGATGATAACATAAGATGCCTGTGATTCTGATGTTCATTTTAGTCCAGAAGTTGGATGCAGTTGTGCGGAAATTATATTTATACTTCTCAGTTGACATTCTGTGCTTTATCCGTATCCTTCCCCTGGTATTTCTTTTGTGTACTAAAAATAAAAAATAAAAAAAAAAGTGGAAGAGAAAAGAACAGGATATTGCAATACGAAGCTAAAAATTCAGTTGAAGCTCTTAATTGTTTATATCTCTTTTTCCTAAAACATTATGATGAATTAGGTAGCAAGATTACTTGGTGCACTTGGCAACAATGAGGGGTAAGGATGGTATTGCTCGCATGTGGCATGAGGCCACAGGAAAATGGTCATGCGGGACCAAATTGCTTCGTGAATTTGTGAATAGAAGCCCGTAATTTTATGCCTGCCATTTATGGGTTATTTAATTTGCATGCCAGTAGTGAATATTGGCAATTTTTGCTGTTCTTCATTACTTGGTACTCTCTGGATTTGGTATGTTGTATTGGTAATACCTTTTGTTGATTAAAGGGCGATGGGTGCATTCTGTTTCTGTTATTGTCTGTCTGTCAATTCAAAATCTAGTTTACAAATATTTATGATCCTATTTCTTTATTTTAAAAGTTTGCAGAATAGTTTTTACAGTGGACCGGAGGCTCCAGATATATGATAATTTACTTGAAACAATGTTCCATTAGCAAAAATAAAATTTGTGTTACTCGAAAATAATCCTATCTATGATTTTGGCTGCAATGAGTGTGCCTTTCTCTGTCCTAAGGTTGAGGGGTATGTTTATCTAATTTTACTACTTGCGTATCTCTAATGGTTGAAGAAAAAGCTCTGATCAAGGAAGTTGCTTCTTAGCTTTCTGATGCATGCTGATGCAGAAACTGTTTGTTCTCCTTGATGAATCTGGTGCTTCAGTCATTGTTGCATGGGAACAACATGGAATGTTATTCAAATTTGTATTGCTGATAGTGTTGGGCTAATTGCTGTTGCAGCACCTACATCATCAATTGCAGGTGTGCCTAGTGCAAGTACCAGAGGGTCTGATCAAGCCCCAGCTCCGTCTCCCAAATCCTCAGGATCTCAGGGTCTAGCCATCTCAGTTGGATCGGTGGTCATTGGCCTTATATTGGCCTCGTTCTCTAGCTTCTGAGGTGCATTATGCTGTAACCATTTTGAGAGGTACGAGAGGCATATGGTACATGAGGGTGCTACTTTGATGTTGGTAGTGTTTCCAATAGGGATAAAAGGATGACTGGAAGTAGAAAACCAATTCGTGTCCTGGATCATTGAGACTTGTTTATGGTTTGGATAATGCTCTTCTCATGAATTACTCTCCGTTCTGTTAGGTTTTTTTTATTTATAATTTTCCACCTTTTATTTTCTCCGTGGTTCTTAATTGCGGAATATTGCAAAAATGCTGTGGTGACTCTTTCAAATGAAAGTCATCGTGACGATGATGACCTGTTCAGCATGTCAACGATGTGCCACAACGCAATAAGGTGACTGGATAAAACTTCAAGTTTTATTGGCCATCATTGGGTGAAGGAATTATGGTTTCTAAATCGGTCGATCAGTTGAAGTTAATTTTTCGAATCGCACTGCACCTGGGTGCGAATGCCCTTGGACTTGGAGTCTAGAGTTCTCGCAGCCCAGGAAATGGGAGCTGGCCCAAGGGCCCCGTAATTGGGTTGCATCCTTCAGGTTGCCTGTTAGGACACTCAGGCCGGCCGGCTGACATTGTGTGCTCCAAACATCCTCCCACTTCTGACTGCCCACATTTTATTTCCACTTTGGACTTAATTTCGTGGACAAGTTTGTGCCCCAAAAATAAAAGCGTGCAAATTTTTGCTTTTTTTTGTTTTATCTGAGAATCAAACTGTGAGTATAATTTCCTTTTTTCGAGATTATGATAGTTTCTTGAGTTTGAAATGTTTCGATAATGAAGCACTTACTTCATAATATAGGTTAGTAATCTTGGATGTGCATTGTAAACGTAAGATGAGGACGAGAACAAAAGAAGCAATGGTGTTGGATTAAATGGTGGAACTTACAAAAATTAGAGTCTCAAAGCAAGATGTTGGAGGAAGGGGATTGAGAACTATATATTGAAAACAATGCCATGCCATTAAAAGCTAAAAAGGAGTGCCACAATGGGGTCTCTCAAAATGGGGTCTCTCAAGTGCCTACAAGAGATACAAATTTGCTAAATAAACACCACGATGGTGAGTGCTGGGCAGCCAGATGTGAATTCTTATATACATTTATCGTTACTAAAGAAATAAGGATGCTCTTTGTCTCTGATTTTTAATTTTGATAAAATATTAAGATCGAGAAATACTTATTAATGACAAATTAAGACCTATTAAACACGGTTATTCCAAAAACTGAAAATTAGGAAATTCAAAAGATTAAAACTAAAATTTGAGAAATTGAAAATACTGATTAATTAATGCTTAGTTTTCTTCTATTCTATTAAACTTTGCATCTTCTTCATTCTTAGTACGAAGGAAGCAGGCCCAGGGCCATTATAATCAGATGGAATTCAAACTAGTATCAAATGCAGCGTGTACCTGCCTCTATGATTATAAAATATTTTTTAAATCTTTTTCATAATTTTTTTATTATTCTTTAATTTTCAAAAATACTCTTATGGATTTTATAAAATATTTTTAAAAAAGAAATTGTCTTAAAATATAAGTTTTTTTTTTGTTTGTTTTTTGAGAACTGAGTTTCTATAGGAAAGTAATGCAAAAATATAATAAGTAATTCTTAGGAGAATTTTAAGTTTTATTTCTTCATATAATTTTTTTAAAGTTATTTCCATAAAAAACCAATCCAATCTTTTTTTAATATATCTTTTTTTTTCCATTTTATATATTTCTTTGGGTCCATGGCAAGACAATTCTCCACGGGGGGGGTGGGTAAATTCAAGGACCTGCACCATATTTAAGTATTGGAATGTATAAAAAATTAATTTTAAAATGTTATAAATTCTAAAAAATAAATTTTACATTTTAAAATTTTATTTTATATTAATTTTTTATTAAAAATAATTAAATTTATCAAAAATTATACATTAATTAAATAAAAATTAATAATAATTTTATTGTTTTTTATTAACACGTTAATCTAAAATAAATTTTAAAAATATAAAATAAAAATATAAATATAAATATATATATATATATATATATATTCCAAAAAAAAAAAACTACATTTTTACGTATTCCTATATAAAAATAAAAAGGAGTCAGGTCTCAAGGCCGTCGTTGGTTGATGCATTTTATCGAACACGTCAGGTGCCGTATCCCTCTTGCCGTTGAAACACTTACTAATAAGATTTTTTTAATCTTCCTTCTGAATTCTTAGGTACGGGCACTTGTTTGTTTATTCAGGTGGGTGGGTAGGTGGGCGGGTCATCTGTCAGTAGAAGTCTGTTGAGTTTTGAGAAGGAAGGAATGGAGGATCTGCTGAAGAATCAATTGGTTGCAAGCCATGCAGTAGCAGCCGCAGGCTCGGTGGGTTTAGCCACCGCTCTTACTTACCCTCTTGATACTCTCAAAGTCCTTGTCCAGGTTTGTTGTCTGTTCTCTGTTGCGCTCTCATGGGGGGTTTTCTTGTTCCTTTTTCCTTCTTCTTTCATATTATTTTTCCTGTCTGTTCATATCTCAATAATATTCGTTGGGTCTTTTATCTAGGTTGGTTCGGGTCCCGGTAGTAAACGGCTAAGTTCAATTCAGGCTTTGAGCAGAGTGCGTCATTTGTCTGGAAATTCAGGTAAGCCAGGCGCCCTTAATTCTTTCTTTCTTCTTTTTGCCTTAGCATATAGTCTCTGTCTCAACAACAGCCATTGGCATTGGTGTTGTTCAAACAAACACAAAAACATTGGTAGGCTTGTATGGTGGTCTTGGGTGGTTAGCTTCCGGAAGAATTCTGGGTGTTGGAGCTCGCTTTGGAGTCTATGAGTTGTTGACAGCTTTCTATAAAGGTACCTTTCTTCCTATTGTGTCTTCTCTCATGTTTTTTTTTTTTTTTTTTTTTTTTACGCCTTAGCTATGCAGCAGTTTTGCACTCAAAGGGAGAGAGAGGAGAGAGGGAGATTTCATATTTTAGCTAGCAGTCTACCACATGGGTGCAGGGTCTGGACTATATGCAGCAACAGTTCAGTTTTTAGCTAGTTATGAACGTCTCTGAGGTGTGAGTACATTCCAGGAGTTTAATGCAACTAATAACTGAATCTTAGAAATGTAAGGAACATAGTAACTTTCTTTACAAGATCATGAACCATCATAAGGTTTGATAATTGCTATGTAACATTGTTCTTTGAGATATTGGTCAACTTGAAGTTAGCCCTACACTTAAAATGGATATGCAAAAGGTCCGGAACCAGCCAATATATTTTCTCTTCTAGTGAATAATTGCAAGCCTCTACAATGCAAGAACTTTTCTCCTAGATAAATAATGGGATTCTGGTATTCTTCTCATTATGCATTTCATGTCAGCATCAATTGGTCTTTGAGTAAACACCATTCATTTGTAGTTTTTTATATTTTTTTCAATGTGAACTCCACAAACTGGAACACAATTTTGCCTCCCAAACTGTTGTTTATTGAAATGCAATTTTTAGATGAATGTTTTATACATGGATGTCAAAAACTAAGTTCTGGATATTAGTTGCACACAAAATGATCCACAGAAGCCTTCAATGGTGATGAGATTTCTCAGTTCAAATTCATACCTACATATCCTGTGAACAACTGGAGCTAAGTTTTTAGGTTTGACTTGTTTTCTTGGAATTTGGTGGTTTTTGGTATTCTAACCTTACTGTAACTTTCCAGTTGAAGATAAGTGAAGTTGATGTTGTAATAATGCTCTAAAAGTGATGTTGGATTAGTCACAGGAGGCTTTCTAGTCTGAAGACCATAAGAGAACATTGTCTTTAGGTGATCTAAAAATTCACAACTAGTAGTGTAAGTTGTCCACTTACAATAATTGCCCACTTCATGATCTCGATTCCTTAGTAGGTCTATTACTGTGGTTAGATGTGACCCTTGCAACTTTCAACTCCTAATGCAGAAAGATTGCTTTTCTGGCAGATGGACGAGAATATAGTTATGTACATATCGCTGAGGCCTTCGTGGCAGGAATGGCAGGTGGTGCAACAGAGTCATTCATAAACTCTCCATTTGAAATTATTAAACTTCGTGCACAGGTTGCCTCTGCATATCGCAATCCAAGCTCTACCCCTGTGACAGAAAATAAAGTTGGTGCATCTGTGATTGCTAAACTACTACATGGATTTACTCCAGATAAGAAGGCATTGAATCAGTCTGTTACTCTTTTGTCTACTTTAACTACCAAGCGTCCAGAATTTGTTGGTGCCTTGCAAAACTACCCATGGATGATGACTGGCTCTGGAAAGCCACCATCAGTCTGTGATGTTCAGAAGCCATCGAATATCATTTCTTTGGAAGGAGTTGGTGCATTGTGGAGAGGAGTCCGGTCAGGAGTTGTTCGAGATTCTATTTTTGGTGGGATATTCTTTGGCTGTTGGGAGTTCCTGCACCAAGTAATGCTTACCTGGAAAGCAGTTGGGATGGATCCTGTACCCAGGTTTGATAATCTTTGAGTTTTATAAATATTACCTGCCATGTTTTTCTACTAATTTTATGGCATGCAATCAAACACCTCAGAAGAAGATTGTTACAGCCTGAGGAAAATTGGGCCTTAGGGGGGTTTGTGGAGGGAAAGCATATGAGAAAGAGAAAATAAACAGGCTGCTAATATGGTCTTTTGATATGTGACATGTCAGCCTTTGTTGTTGGACTCATAGTTAAGGATTTAAACTACGTTTGCTATCTTGCCTTAATTTGAACAGTCCACCAAATACTCCTAGAAGCCATTGGATTAATTAGCACACTATGTGTGGCCATTTCATTCTTTTATTTATTGCAGTTCTAAATTCCAATAGTTTCCCTTTTTACTGCATGTTGTTCATCTGATTCGAAAAGAAAATAATTTGCAGGAGATTAGATTTTCCTTCCTCTCCATGTACAATTTTGTAACCCAAAGCTTTGGGTTCTGTCTTTCTTTAACTGAAACATTGAAGCTTTGGGTTCCGTCTTTCTTTAAATGAAACATTGAAGCTTTGGGTTCCGTCTTTCTTTAAATGAAACATTGAAGCTTTGGGTTCCATCTGTCTTTAAATGAAACATTGATGCAGTAAGAGTATAAGATTCTGCTGTGGCCTGGTAAGCCTGAATAATTAGAACCTGGTAAAACATAGAATCTGAAAGAAGAATGAGTTAAATGTGGGTTGTCAATAAGTTTTTAAGTTTTATTTTGTCTTTATATGTATTGTTCTTCTTCACTGGGTGAATCAGGTGGGAGAATCAAGAAAATTTCATTCTAATTTTTAAGTGGCTATGTAGCAAAGAAACTTCTATGTTTGGCTGTAGATCTTTATTAGTTGTCTGAATGAGGAGCAGTTGAATGTTTCAGTCTAATACTTGATCGTGAGATTGCATGAAATGGTAGAATTGTCCATCCATTTAGTTTGGTTATCCTCCCATCCCCCACCTCCAGAAAAAAAAAGGTTCTCAGGAACTGATGCCGTACTTGTATTTTGATCATGTGTTGGCTATTCTTTTAGCTGCCTGATCTGCATAGAGTGCTGAAAAATAGTGTCAGAATGTACTTTCCTCCCTCAACATGAGGTACAGCTGATATTGGGACTTACCTAATGGTACAAACTCACCCTGTGAACTGTTTGTCATTGACCACATTTCTTATGAAAGTAGGGCTTCCCTGAATATAACTCATTTTTAGATGATTGCTTTGATTAGGCTTTCCACACATATGTTTCATCTTCTTTGCTTTTGCAACAATTGGATTGTTTCCAAACTAGCATTCTAGCAGTATTTAATGCCCTCTTTTAACTGCTGGATTCTCTTGTAGAAAGTTTTCCTCTAGTAGGTAATTATTACTCTTTTCTTTTTCTTTCTTTCTTTTTTCTTTTTTTCTTCTTTTGATAAGTCTAGGTAATGATTATTATTGTCTGCATTATATTGGCTGGCATGGGGTGGATGGGATGGGGAATGGGGAATGAGGCATAAGAGACTAGAATTCTTGGTTGCTTGTCATGTGGTACTGTTCATCTACTCGTTGCCATTCAGTGATTGCTCTTCCCCTTCATGAAACAGAATATTCTAGTGTGGAAGCTGCCCACAGAACTATCACTATCTTGATGTCCTTCATTCTAAACATTTATGCTTTTGATCAGTACTGATGAAGAAGCTGGACCACTTTCTCCTATGGCTGTTAGTCTTGCTGCCGGATTTTCTGGTTCACTTGCTGCTGCTGTATCTCATGGTTTTGACACCGCAAAAAGCCGATCAGAGTGTACTGTGTTGCCCAAGGTACCTATTGTTATGTTGTCCATGTCTTATCTCTACTTTTTTCAGTTCATATTCGTTTTGTGCCATCATCTTATGGCATTGGCTTGAAAGGATAATAGGTTACAGTTGCGGGAATGAACTCCAGTAAAAATAGGGGTAAAGTTATATACATATGACCCTTTACCAAATATTGTGAGAGTTTTGTACACTAGGATGCCCCTTCTCTATATAAACAAGGTTACAAGCATCGAGCTTAGCTTTATTAATTCTGCCATATTTTGTGTCAATTTGCTGTCTCTTTGTAAAGATGTTTTGGCAGATAGTCACTGTTGTGATACATTTGTGAGTTGGAATGTCACGGCAGGAGTGGTGTTACCCGCCTGCCGCCCCGCACCCCCAGGGGGGGGGATGAATGGAAATATAACAGCCTAACAAGGAAAATGATTTGCAAATTACTTTTTTCATTTGGGATGTCTTACATAGAGTATGGCATCTATTAAATTTGGTAGTATTGGAATTTCTTAGATTTCATTTACTTTTATGTTAAAAGAACCCTATAACAGAGTTCATTTTCTATATAATTGAGCAGCATCCTCTTATCCTGGATTTATTTGGAGTCAGCTGTGTTCTCGTCCCCTCCAAGGTTTAAGGTTACATGTAGTTCTCGCACGTGTTTGAACTGCACTGGCCTTTAGACCAGATGTGAATGAACCCAAAACTATGAAGGAACAAAATGTCAGTTGTAAGTTACGCTTAAGTTCCTTAGCATCATTCTGTCATTTGATCTATGTTGTTTTGTTTATGTTTTGCAGTATATTTCTATGGAGAGGAGGCTTTTGAAATGGAATCGACCTGGGAATCGATTTGAGAGAATTGCTGGCATCCACCCCACAGACAGGAATATCTTGCTCCGCGGCGCGTGGTTGCGAATAGCCCGTAGTGGGTTTGCATCATTTACGATGGTGGGGAGTTATTATTTGGCTGTTAATTTCCTTGTTTGAGGGAAAAAAACAGTAAATGAGTTTGCTGAGAGTAGAGTATTATTAGATGCATTCCATTTGTCGTTGACATTGTATCCTTGGCGATGGGCTCACGTATTGTTGGGGCTGGGGTGAATGATCACCGCACATTTTGCACGAGGATTTCAACTTCTGATTTTCAGCCTTCTCAGGTGATTGAAATTAACTTAACAATAACCTCTCGTTGAGATGTTCACCAAATTGCACTTGCGTGTGAGCATTATCCGTTGAAGAGTCTTTTTTTCTGCAAAATTATTCGACGTGCGTTGCCACTTAGGATCGCTAAATACGGATGAACATGCATCGCCGAGAGCAAAGATCCTGCTGGGTATTGAGAACCACGCAGAAACGAGCGCTACAGGCTATTTTCCAGGGAAGAGAACTATTGAGAAGATCTAGCTTAACAATGGAGAGCGGCGAGATAGAATCATCTGCCACTCTGACTCGTCAGGCACTTAAAACTCCATCAAACGAGGGTATCATATGCTATTGGCATGCCGGTTAACAGCCACGCATGAGACTAGAATCGTTGAGATCGGCCCCTCCATCCGGAGGATCGTTCGGTCCTTAAAAGTCCAGCCTAAGGTGAAGTCCTTCAGCTGGAGATCCTTGTAAAGAGGCCCTTCCAACCCAGGTCAAACCTACGAGGGAGGCAAGTGCGCCCTGATGACACCTGCTTGACTTGCGGTGTATAGCCGGAATCCATAGTACATGCTCCTTCGGGACGAGACCACGCCTCGGTCACTTGGTTTGCCAGCGACTTGTGCTAGGCACCGCAGCAGCTGAATGGCCTTAATTTATTTCGGGGCTAGTGGGCTGCAGTAATGGAAGGGCTGAAGGTAGAGGACAGGCAAGATCTTCTACCCAACATTGCTGCCTTGTGCCGGAATATTTGGAAATCTCGCCGTGGTTTTTGCATGGAGCAGAAGCGCAACAATCCAGCTCGTACGCTGGAGTGTGCGCATGCTAATCCTGGGGACACGAGGCTTGCTGTTCCTCCATTTATGTCGAATTTTGTCTTCATCCACGCTGCCCCACCCGCCGATGGAATTTGAGCCCACTGGGAGGGGAGAGGAGGGGTGGGGGGCCTGCCGTTAAAATCAACTGCGATGCAACTATTGCGCTAAAGGGAGAATGGGCTAGAGTTGCTGCTGTGTACAGAAATAGCAGTGCATAAATCATTAAGGGGGCAA
The DNA here is from genome assembly GCA_019804595.1 of Bruguiera parviflora. Classification (NCBI taxonomy): domain Eukaryota; kingdom Viridiplantae; phylum Streptophyta; class Magnoliopsida; order Malpighiales; family Rhizophoraceae; genus Bruguiera; species Bruguiera parviflora. Next base: position 9,254,549 of record CM034048.1, on the reverse strand, counting down.
CTATTTGGCAGAGAGTCTCATCTCCCCATGAACTGATCGATGTACTGATCGATTCCCATCCCATTATACCTTCTTTATTTGGGGACGTTGGGGACCACACAAACTAAATTGTAATTTACCTAAATAAGAAATAAAAATAAAAATAAAAATAAGGTGAATGTTTTTAGTAGAGACACTTGTAAATTAAACATCCCCTTTGGCAGCAGCTTCCACCTTCAGCAAGGCCAAAGCTCTGCTCTCTTCACCTTTGAAATGCTCTCTAGGACTCCCACGGGTGACACGCGTCCCATTACGGTCACCCTCTTCGTCTCTAGATCTATACTGAATGATGTCACTCCTACCATTACAGGCCAGAAAATAGAAAAAAGAAAAAAAAAATTGTCAAGTTCCTAATCTCTATACATTGAAACACCAAAAATTAATATAATAAAATATTTCTATAAATCTCTTAAATGTATTGCTGAAATTGTAATCCATAATCATAAATTTTTTTTAAATTTTTTTCCTTTTTACATGGATTGAAGTCGTACCTATGCATTTACATATGGTATGGGAGTTTTTTTTTTTAATAAGAAAAGGGTATAGACTAAAAAGAGAAGACGTCATTTTTACTTCTCTCTCTTTTGTCTTCCCACTAGAGAGGTAGACATATTTTTTAATGTAACCATAGTTTCAACGAGGCATGACAAGGAAGTTGATACTCGATATAAACACAGCATCTTTTTATGTGGACCAATAAAATACCGCACAAATTAGAAAGAAAAATCGGTAAAAGAAAAACAAAAAGACTAAGGCTGCTAATATTATTCATGTTTTGATAAAGAATTTACTAAATCCAGTATAAAAAAAAAAAAGGATTATAGACTGTAAACCGCACAAAGTATTAGGAGTTAATATGGTATTGATATTTGATCAAATGTAAAAGGCAGCAAGCAGCTGTTTTAGTTACCTTCCATTTTTGATAGATGTTTCTTCACCTTACTAGCACAGCCTTGGCAGTGAAGAGCAACCCGCATAACAACCACCTGCCGTGATCAAACAACACAAGTTCACATTTTGGTGTGTGTACGAAAACTATAGAGATATTTATAGGAGGAAAATACTCCTATTCACCTGTTTGATAAAATAAAAATTAAGATTTTAATCGTGATGAATAATTAATAATCAATGGTAACCGTTACCATGGCTAGATTGTCATGTCATCGTATAATTGGAGGTGATCGTGAGATTGATTGGCTTGGAATGCATCCAAAACATTCTCTCCTGTCTCACAGGGAGAGAGAGAGAGAGAGAGAAGGGAATTTAAGATTTATTTTCTATCATATAGGCCTAGCACAGGAAATTTGACTGCATTGTCCAAAACAGCACACGAAACTTCAGCATTCATCCCGCGGCACCATGTGATGGCTGGCAAGTGATTGTGGACATGAGGCAAAAGTTCCATGCCCGACATTCCCCGGCTAACTTCCCGTTTATTACAAACTCAAATCTTAAGTTTTCACAAAAAGTAAATAAAACAAACATTAGAACATATATTATACTTCTTTTTTTTTTTTTTTTC
>CM034048.1:9201223-9252888 GCA_019804595.1 Bruguiera parviflora | reverse complement strand
TATCGACCGGATACTTACCCTCAAGCCAATGATATTCATAGTCTTTCTAAGATGCAACTGTTCAAAGATCAATTAAATTTCCTTCTACCATGACAAACGTGTAGTAGTGAAGTGCCTGAACTATCATCTATCATGATTTCACAGATGGGAGTGAAATTATTTCACGAGGCGCACAACTAAGTTAATAGATGAAAGGAACCATAAACAATGACGTCTTTAACACAGTTCAATGACACAGCATCGTGTATGCATAGTTAGGTCAGGAAGAACCACGTACAGACAGCCGGAGGAGAAGAAAGAATGGAGAATGATATTTTGACGATCTAACCTGGAAGACTTGGTCAGACGTCACTAGTGCAGCAGGTTTTTGGGTGCAGGGCTTAGGGTTTTGATCATCCTGATGATCATTAGCAGACTGTCTTTGGATGATGGATGGCATAGAGACTGATCTACGCCTGGCTGGAGCAAATCTGGGAGACTCAATAAGTCTGGAGTAGTTGGCGTTGTTCAACAATCTAGAGTTCTCAAACTGCCGCAGAGTAGTATTTCCATCAGGCCTTCTTGGCAAAATGACTGAGCGAGGATCCCCCACAGTGCACACAGCAGTTGCTGCCGCAGAGTGGCACATGAAACCCCTCATTTTCTTGCTTGTCTTCCTATTCATGGCTGGCTGATTCCCGGAATCCCACAGGGGGCGGAGAGAAGTTAATTGGAGGGACGATGTCCCGTTTTTCTTAGCCAGGAAACAAGGGCTAGTGAACAAGTGATCTTTTGAAGCCAAACAGCTAGGGCTCTATGTATCATTGATCAACCGGGACTGTGACAGGAGCATAGGAACATAGGCTGTGCAGGGAATATTGCAATTCAATAAAAAGGAGAGGACACGTTTGCTGCATGCTATATGTATGACTTATCTAACAAGACTTTGGCTGGCACATTGGTAGCGGTGCCCTGCCCTGGCTGTGGCAGTATTCGTCTCATCTGTACTGTGTGCCTATGTTTTGAATGCCTTTATCATATTCCTGTCATATGTAGTTAAACTTAAAGTTGCGAGAAACTGACTGGTTTGTCGATTCTAGATATGGCTGTAACGCCCTTTTCTAGTTTCTGTCTAAATACTATTGTCAATGCCTCTGCCACCACGTTACATGATAAGCTTTTTTGCATCTTTTCAATGGCTTCTACAGGAAGGACTATATTTCCACTGTCATCTACAATGCTAAGCTTTCTTGTGGGATCCAAAGTTGGGGGGGGGGAGGGAAATATGTTTGTCGCTAAAAAAAAAAAAAAAAAAAAAAGAGGGGTATAGCTGATCACATGGAAACTAGTACGATGCCTTTATGCAAATTAAACGAAGACAACTAATCACCCTTGACTTTGAGGTTTTCGTGTCCCACTACTGTAGATGCTAAACATTCATTGATGACAAAATGGTAGATGGAATGTTAAATTTTGCACATGAAGAGAAATGGACGGTCAAAAAGAATTGGCAACTTCAGTATAACTGGGTTTACGGGGCCGGTAGCAATTGGCTACTTGGATCTAGGAGACGTCCTCTTGTCAATTTTTACTCTCTCTACCCGTCTGTCTCATGCACATGCACACATAGCTAAGCTCTTAAATTCATGAATTGACCTGTCATTCCTCTTCTTGGATCAAATCTGTGCAGTTCAAGTCCCTGGCACCTTTTCTGCTCATTTTTAAGTTTGGAACAGATCTTACTTAATTCTATTGTGACCATTTAAAGGGAAACAATCATTATACGTGCATATATATATACACTATAATATGTGGAATATAGTTAGAAGTACTATAATAGTAAAGAGGCTTTGAGTGTTTCCCCTGGATTAGTACAAAAGGGAAAATCATATGTGCAAACGCATTTAGGAACCATTCCATCAATAAAAAAAAAAAATAATAATAATAATTGTATATATAGTTAAATCAAATAATACGATCACCTTAGCCAACGGCTCGCATTGGAAATTCACTCTAAATATTGATTACAGTGCTAAGTAGAAGAGAACTAAATATATAATCATATCAGGTGTGTTATATGCCCCCACCTACACCATCGATGAGAAAGGTATAAGGGGTAGTAGTAGGTCCCTGATCATTCATTCTGAAGAAAAAGCTTTCCAATTCCATGGTATCCGGTGGTGGTGTGGTCGCAGATTGCTGATAATCTACCTGCAAAGTCGCTTTCCATGAATGGACCTGGTGGCATATATATACATATATATATATATATATATTAATTCGGGAGAGTAACACTATTAAATAGCAACAAATGCATAAAACAATTAGTTAGATGTAAATGGGCCCTGCGATGGCCCATCCAGTTCCCCTTGGGATAAGTCCGTCAGCAGAGTGGTCCAAAGCCACCTTCAACAGACCTACCACAACGACATTTCCTTCAAACGAGTCCCTTTCTATTGGTCCCATCCTTACAACGAGGACCACTTTAATCAAGCTCAGATTGAAAAAAAAAAAAAAAAAAACAACAAAAACAAAACAAAAGGAGGACCACAAGGCCAAGGGCCCTCCGAACAAAGTTGGTGGGGGATTAAACTCAAAGAAAGATAAGCAAACTAACTACTACACTTTTCAGTAACGCCTCTGGGCCAAGTAATGCCCAGTATATCAGGCATCTAGCCATGGCTGCAACCCAATTGGGGGCCGATGAAAATGTGCCTTCCCAGTGGCATGGCAAAAGCAAAATTCGATAGCCAGTTAGCCACACTAGTCCCTTCCCTATAAACGCGCGACAGGTACATTCGTCGTTCCTTTACTAACAAGTTTCGACAGCAAAGGATGGGATTAGTTTGGGGGTTCTGGACTCCTTTTCTGAGAAACTCAAGCACCACATTGGAATCCATTTCAACCCAGAGGCCCCAATAACCACACTACCATGCAGTACCCAATGGACTACCATGCACCGTTCGTATTTAATTCAACCCATCCTAAATCAGGAGCTCGCCGTCCTATCGCCCTCAACAATGCCTTTCTCACAAATGTACTAGTTACCATGCATAGCCACCTTCCACAATTACCACGCAACACACTATATTCTCTGCTTTATTGTCAACTGAGTAGTCCACATTGGTCTTCTTTGCAATTACCCGCTCATTCCTCCATTTCTAAACTCACCAGCCTGTAATTGCTTATACATACATCTGGTCGTTCCTCTCGTGAGTCCCAGTTTATCCTTCCATTCAAATTTGTCTCTAACCATTCATTTCCACTGGTGGTAAAGAACTAGGACCTCTTGGACAGATTGACTAGTTTCTGCTGTCGCTTGGCAGCTTCCCTGCAATCCCTGTTAGAATTTTCGCGGGTGCGAAATCCTTACGTGGGTTCGCAACCTTTTGTGCGGAATATCCAGATTGTGCATCCGCAAAAATTACAGCAATTTGTTTTTTTTCTTACACAAATAAAATTACTAACTTGCAATAAACTGTTTGGAAATTTACTGGGTGGATCTTTCTACCCTATTCTGTGTCCCCCATAAAAAATTTCTGTCACATTGATCAAGTCGTCCCATACAAAGTATAAAAATATAGGGTGACAATGGATTACCCTATCTCAAACCTCTCAGTGGGAGAAATGTCATCTGTCGTGCCACCATTCTATAGAACTCTCATTTTGGCTGAACTAATACAAGCCATTGTAGCGATGATCAAGTTACTAAGGAGGGACAGTTGAGACAAAGCGTCCCTCATAAATCCCCAACTCGGGCAATCATATGCTTTTTGAAAGTCTACACTGAGAACCATAGCCCCCTTTTTTCCCCCCACATCTCCCTGAAAGTACAAAGCACTACTCAGAAATTTGGCAACTTGGGACAACGTTGGACTACGTAGGCAATATTTACCTGGTGGGTAAGCTTTCAGTCTATTACTGTTAACTTAGCGATCACTTTGTAACCGACGTAACACAGACTAATTGATCAAAATTCAGAAACTAAGTCTGGGCTATTCGTAGGAACGAGGACCAAGACCATGCGATTTACCCCTAGAGGAAGAGAGTACTATATTGAGTGAATTCAAAATGAAACTAGTGAGGGAATTGCCAATAGTATCCCGAAATTTTCGATAGAATATTGCCCGACAACCATTAATTTCTATTACTTTGAAAGGATCCCGACCAAAGACAGCTTGCTTGACTTCCTCATTGTTGTAAGGACTAAACAGCTTTGATACATGCAATTCAGTTAGTGGAGCAAAGCAGCCCCTAAGAGGCAACCACTAGACTTCTTGATGCTCGGCAAAATAGAGTTTGCTAAGGTACCTAGATCTCAGGCTTTCAATTCCTCCTCGTTATATACCAAGAACCCTTTTCATCCTTTCTTTATTTTGTGATTCCGTCGTCTAATAATTGTGGAGGAATAAAGTAATATTTTTTACTAGCCTGCGTCTCACCTGCGTGTACATGTAACATCTTAGTTTTTATTAAACTATTTATTAGGAGATAAAAAAAAAAAAAAAAGATGAAGAAAAAGAGAGATGAAACTCTAATTGTACTAAGAGAGTATTCGTAGAGGATGTGTCCCATCAATGCTAGCTAGAAAACAAGTAACAATTTTTCGTAAGTTACACTCTACAGCTCATATATTACAAATTGTTTCTGCAATTGCTTTCCTCAATGCCTGTTTTCATTACAGAGAGAGGCTTGATTGGTGGTAGATTTCTTTTGGCAAACATGAAGAGATCTTTCTGTTTTTTATTTTTTTTTTTTTGTTGTTGTTGACCGGATACATGTAAAGATATCAAAGGAAACAGCACATTGCTACTAATAATCCTATGCATGGATCAACCTATAGATTTTATCTTTGTGCACGACACTTTTTATGGCAAGTCGGCAGGTATTTCTTGATACCTCCTGGTTGAGTTTTAATTCCATCAGTCGACCTATGCACCGAAATAGAGATGGATACATCTACCTCCATGCACATATGTTAAGGGGCATGGAAGAATGAGAAAATTCAAGCTACGAAACAGTGGTACATTGTATTTAAAAATGCAACAAACAGTGGTTAATCATGCACTCTCATACCTTGTTGCCTTGCTCTGCGCCATACCCTCTATAACCTTCTACCGTTGAGAGGCCACTTGCATACTGCAGAGGACCATTGCAGTGGAGACTTATCCTTTGGAAAATCAAATTTCGATCTTTTTTTCTTGGAGGCCATGCAACCTTGATTCTTCATAAGGAACTCACCTACCCTGTCTCCCATTCCCAAGTAGCAAAGCCAGCGTATAAAATTAGTTCTTCCCAGCTGCTACTGGGTCACCTAACCTCATCCCTAAAGTCCCCTCATATATTTTAAAAACCAGGAAGATTTGGGCGCCATGAAGTGTCAAAAACATTGTTATCAAAATAAAACACACATAGGAAAAGTAATAGACAGTCATCGAGGACTTCTTACATCAGTCACGCTTAATGTTATAATTTCCGGTATAGGCTCTATGTTGTCGCCAATTCCGAGGCTCAACAAATTTTCATCTGGGTGCTTCTCAATGTGTTGAAGCTCATGCATTGAAATCTGATTTAAAGGAAAGGAGGCCATCAACACCATTACCACAGGGAATGTTCGAATGTTAGGAGATCTTTGATAATCAAGAAATGGACGTCAAAGAAGGTGACAAGTTTAGTAACTAGCCAATTACCAGGAACCAGGAAGTAATTACTAATCAGCAGCACCTGCTTATCATGATAAAATATGGTGAACAAAGCTTATAACTATCATGAATAAGTTAAAACAAAACCTAGAGAGCATGGGGCAATAGTGTACTCGACCTCTGCAAACAATCGTCCAGCCCTTTATTTCTCCATGTTGGCATTGCGGGGCACATTGGAATAGCAAGCTATGATCACAGGATATTACAGCAGATTAGAAACGAATATATGAGGAAAAAATAAAAAGGCTGAACAAGATGAAAATTTTAGCTAAGAATAGTATCAAGTAGTCATGATGTGATGTATGCTCATACCAATTCCTTCCTTTTGAATATTCTAACCGTAGACACATGCAGCAGAAAAATTAAAAAGTAGAATGAGCTCAAATACAGAAACCAAACTGTACATGGAAATTAGTATAGAGTATTGAACTTATTCCATTGCAGTGAAAATTGAGGTACCTGGGCTGGACACTCCCAGGTTGCAAGATGTTGTTAAAAGGCATAGACTTGCCAGTTGAAAGCTTGTACATTTTGTGTCTGGATTTCGCCACAAGGACAAAGTTTTCTAATGTTTTCACTTTGACATGATTTCCACTTATTGGCATGCACGCATAGATGGACACAAAACAGTCAAGCAGCGCCAAAAAAGAGTGACCTTAAATCATGCAACCATCAACTTGGATTTGATTCAAATGTCAGAAGGGTGGCAATGCAGAATCTTCTGCAGGAAATTGTCCGTGAAAGCAAACACTTCTGAACATGTGAATCCACTAGAAATAGATGATTAGAAACTAGTATGTCTGTAATTATGACATACTCATCCGCCTAATATCATCCTTTTTTTTCCTTTATTTGTTAGTGTGAACAACTTAAATGTGAGAAATGCAAGGAAATCATGCAGCTTTCCGCGTCAATAATAAATACGTATCTTCCAAGGAATTAAGAATTGAATACTACCGCAAACAATAACTGTTCCATAAGGCATTGGCTTTCCACCTCGTCAATGGGAGTGATTATTGCTTGTCAAATAGACTATTCGAGCACTTACATTCTTGTCCTGAGTAAGTCCCGAGTAAAAATGACCTCCACATGAGGTAAAACCAATTGACATTCAATCTTTCATGAAAAAAAAAACAAAAAAAAAGAAGCCGAAGGGCTTCATATTTGGGTGGCATAAGGCAGATGTAAGGTCTGTCTTCCTCAACTAAGTGCCAGCAGAAGACTCAGCTTCCTGAACTTAATGGGGAGACCATCTGGTGAAACGACTGGCAGAGCTTCCCAAGCAACGGAGAAAGATTATTATGGCCGCTTAATACGAGATCATAACAGGCCTGAATGTTGTATCCAAATAGACCCCCGTAAGGCGAGTGTTCTGCTCTTTGTCTGATAAATCTAGTAAGCACTCCCCCCTTTACAGGACTCTCCATCAAGTAAACGGAAAACATGAATAGAAATTTTAACTTCACGTCCTTGCCTGCCTAATTCCAAGAATTGTTAGGATTTCCTTTAAGAAGCGTCCGTAAACTTGCACAGACGTATCCACAACTTCAAGGCAATTAATACACATACGCAAAGAGTGCCGAGGATTGACTAAAAATTTTCCAAAACTCTTTAAAAAAGAGTTCGGGCCTACTCACCTTTTCGAGTTGAGAAAAATTCAAGTCAGTCTTCAGTACTAACCATTCACTAATCCGAGGAATTGGTATTTGGCTGGCACACGAAAAAAGTCATTTTTAATACTTAATATTAATTCGTTTAAATATTATAATTTTATTTAATTAATCAACAGTAATAATTAATAACTAACAATAATTATCAACGACCATAAATACTTAGAGCAATTAGCAACAGTTAAATCACACATGCCAGATCAAACCAAGCAAGCAAGCAAGCAATAATAATAATAATTATTATTATTATTATTATTATTATTATTATTAATAAAATAATATATATATATATATATAAAGTTTAAGGCATAAGGCACCGCAATTCTAAAATTTAAGTTAAAAAGTCAATAAGGACAGGGATTGAATATACAGAGGGACGAAAGAAGAAAAGAAAAGAAAAGAAAAGAAGAAGAAGGGAGAATGGAAGAGAAAGAGAAAGGGAAATTGGGAAGCGAGGAGAGATGGAAAGGGGCCACAGCCAATCTCACAGAGATGGCGTCCAATATTGATTCTCTTCAAAAGCTACTCCTGAAGAAAGCTGTGTTTGTCGATGAGGAGACGTTCGCCAAGGCCTCTCTCAGCTCCGAACAAGCCCGTACCATCAAGGTATTCAATTTCACATCTCTGTTTTTGCTCTCTCTTTTCTTTCTTTCTTTTTTTTTTTTTTATTTCTTTAATTCGTTCTTCGTGTTTTGCTGCAACAATTTTTGATTCTTGAGCTGTTTAGACCTGTGCATACTGGTGGTGGGGAAGACGATTTCCTGTTTTCTTTGTTTTGCTAGTTTTAATTTAATTGCTTGCGCGGCCCAATTTGAAAATGTAGGTTTGTTTTCCGGTATGTGTTGAAGCTTAGCCGATATTTTTCGCGAGTTGGGTGACGAGTTTCTTCATATCCCGGCGTGGGTTTGGCTACTTAATTCTGCTGGCCTCTATTGGTTCGGTGGCTCTCCAAGTTATTTTTGATCTGGGAAAATATGTGGTCGTGGTATTGAATTCGAATAAACCCAATGGTAGGAAATGCTAAGACCGATTTGATGGAACGGAAGAGTTCCCGTCATGAGTTTACTAGATCACGGATGATGGTTCATTAGTTGGTTCTGTGACATCATTTGCAATTTCATTGCAGACAGAGCAGGTGCCTGACATTCATGTTATGCATGCGAGGATATTGGTTGAATGCTTGAATGTCTCTCTTTACTGAGCATGGATTCGGTAAAATACAGTTGGGCGTGCTGAGAGATGGAAGACTTATGTGTTTTAGCTGATTCTGCCTCTGGTGATCCAATTGCCTAGTGCTTTTTCCTAAGCTTTCTCTTTGCAATTTTTGGAATATATAATCTTCTAATTCTTCTATTGCTATATATTTGTTCTTCATCGTTTTCTGTAAATGCTAGTCGGTCTTTGCTGAAAGGCCATGATTATTGTTCCTGAAAATTAAGATGTTGGGTCTGAAATGAACAACTTCAAATTCATGTATTTGCCCTGTCCTGAGGTTTTTTAAAGGGAGAAGTTCTCTCCCAATTTGAATTAATGACCTTCATTCAAACTCGAGGTTTTTATTGTTTCACCTGAAAATCTATTGCAGATGATGGGGAAATTAAGGTTGTTTGTCTATAAGTAGTTTTCATGAGTTAGTTTCCTTTTATTAGAAGTTTTAACATGAATTTGTGCAATAATGAGTTGCTTCATGAAATTCTTTGACAGAAAATATTTATTTTTGCTGAGAAGGAGAAACAACTCCCAAATGACATTACATGAGATCCTCATTTTTAAACCGCCATAGCATTACTAGGTTTTTTTTTTTTTTCTCATTCTAAAAAATTGCAAGTGTCAACTTTAAAAAGTATATCCATTGAGCATTGAAATAATCCATTATTTCATGCAAAGTACAAGGGATGCTCCACAATATCAAAGAATATCTATATGTTTAATGAATTTGGTAAAGTGTGTAAAGTGCTTTGCACAAGATATTATTTAGAATCAGGGGGTGCTATCACCATGTTTACATTTTTTTCTAATCTTATGACAACCCGATGATACTTATATTATGTTCCTTAATCATGAAAATAGGCATTATGTGTAACTTGACATTGATTCCTCCAGTTTGGTGCTTGCCTCAGTAATGGTTTTGCAAGGATGTAACTGCATTTTCTCTTTCATTTTTATGTTCACAGGCAGGAAGATCTTCATTTACGTGCTAAAACTAGGACCTCTAGAATACAAAAGAATCACTCGATAATTGTGCTATAGGATTGAACCGTAGGTGTGAATGTGATCACTCCTAGTTGCATAACATTTGGCATAATTTGAATGTATAAAGCTATCGATGAGTTGATAATTTTCTGATTGCCAAACATTGTGTTGTGTTGGTAGCAAATGCCTTCTGACTTTGCTTGTTACTTTTGATGACTGTTACTCATAGTTACCTGGAGTTATTAATAATGTACACAATACGTTGTATAGGTTCTTGAACAAAGGGTAGAGACATTGGAAAAAGAACTTGATGCTGCCATTTCAGCCGCTGCTCGTGCTCGTGCTGAAAAGCGACAGGCCGAGGCAGCACAGAAGGCTGCTGAATCACGTACTCAAGAAGTTACCCGAGAACTTGAGAACACTACAAGTATGTGCAGAAAGTCTTCCTTTCACTAATACGTCTGCTAAGAAGTTACAAAGAATTTTAGTTCTGGTTTTTCTTTCTTTGTTTGTTTCTTTTTGGGGTGAAGGGGGGGGGAGTGGAGGACATAAATGACATTGATTACATTTTGGACAAGTGCATTCATGTCATGAAGAATTCTTGGCACGGAATAATTTAGGATATAAAAGTATAGAATAGCTTGAAAATTGAGCGAAATTCATCATGGACTCTTAGGTAATGAAAGCTTTTCTTATAATCTTCTATTTCTGGCCTCTTTGCTTTGAAACCATGAGCAAAGTCAGACTTCCGTTGTGGGTAAACTGGAAACCTGACTTCACGAACCCAAGGAGCACGGGAATTTGAGGGCTAACCAAAGGGGAAAAGCACCGGAAAATGCAACTGGTTTGGGCTTATGCACAATCAACCGTCGAGACAGAAGAGTCTTCTTCGTGCGTGGTGGGAATTTGATATTGTATGATCCTAATAACAAGCATCTTTATTGTCTCCTTGTCGGAAATAGAATAGCAAAAAGTTCTCTTTCGGTGGGGACTGTACTTGGCTCCACCTGGTCACTCTAAAACTAAAACCATTTTCAACAGGCTTATAGAAAAGCACAACACAAAATTGCTGTGGAGCGGTCCTTCAATCACTAGACTGTATATACCCACAACATTGTGCTCGTTCAACGGATTTTAGATCTTGTCTATTTGTCAAGAGTACAAGATTCGAAAATAATAGACTTTGTTGTTAGACCTATATTTTCTATTTTTGGTTGCAGAAGTTTTTGAACTGCACATGGAGGAATTGCGCGCGAAGCAAGAAGAGATCTCTAAGCGTGATAATGACATCAAACTTTTGGAAGCCATAATTCAGACGCTTGGCAGAAAAGAGTCGCATTCTGCAAGTGGGTGATTTTCTTGCATTTTTCCCATGGCTTTTCTCTTCCACCCCCCCCTCCCCCCTGTTGGAGCTTTTTCGAATGTCTATATACTCTTTGTACGATCACTTTTGTTTATCAATACGTTAATGGTCCCTACCTACTACTCACACACAAAAAAAAAAAGTGAATAGTCCATGTCTAGAGACCAGACAAACGATGTCTTGGTGTGGTGGGATGTTTTCAGATCAACAATAGTTTGCTTGTTAAAATCTCTAAAATTCATATGATCTAATCCAGATTATCAAATGGACTGCAGTTCCAATGTTTTCGGCAAATCGGGGGTTTCTAATATGGTGACCTGTCTATTTAGTGACATCGAAGGCCACTGCATTCTCCATTATTGGGGACTGATCTCTAGGTAAGCTACGCTCCCATGGGTCTTGAGCCATAAATCACTAAGCGCAAAATTGTAGCTTGTCAGTAAGTTTCTTTTTGTCTATAATAATATGGGTAGCCAATGCTTACTGAGAATGCTCTTGGGTTTCGTTGATCCTAAAATATGATCCAAGCGAAAATGCAGTTCGTCTACTTTTTTGAACCAAATTAAACTGAAATTTCAGTTTAGTTTGATTAACCAATGTTTTAAAATTTCAATTTACATATATATATATATATATATATATATAGAGAGAGAGAGAGAGAGAGAGAGAGAGAGAGGAGACAATTTAAATGCAATTTTATAAAAGAAAAATTATATAATTATTATTAAACATAAGATAAATAAATAGTTGTGTGAAATAATGATAATAATTTAATAACATTTATTTAATTTATGAATATTAATTTTTTGTATATTAAAATAATAACCCTAGATGGTGAATAAATATACAAATTAACTTATAATACTCTTCTTATTAATTAAATGTACATTATGTTGTCAATAAAAATATTGTGTATTGTGATATTTAAATATTTTAAAATTTTAAATTATTTTTAATAATATTAAAATGATAAAAAATATACATAACTAACTTTTATATCAAACTATCAAATAAAGGATAATTACTGACTTAATGAAATTTATACAAAATTAAAAAAATACTTGAAACCCCGAAGAAAAAAAAGAAGAAAAGAAAAACTTAAAACTTAATTTACTCAAAATCTGAAACATTTTCAGCTTCTATGTTTGTCACCTCTACTTTTTTTAAGATGAGAAACGTAGAGATAAAAATAATTTGTTTTATTAGCTGCCAAATTTCTCCCTCTATGTTCCTGTTAATAGATGTATGTTATTTATACAAAAATTAGTTTAGAGGGTATAACTATTGTTGTCTACTTCCATTTCTTTCTTGTTCCATTTTGCTAGTGCGGCTACAGATACTTATGAAAATTTTTATGATGTTATATATTTGGTGATTTCCTACTATTTATTGATGACTCTACACAAATTAATTATATTTTTCCAATAAAAATGTCAATTGCTGTTATAGCCTGATTAATTTTGACAAACTTTTTAGAGTTTGTGAACTTGATTGGACAAACATCAAGGTTTCCAACCTGAATTAACAAAATTTTAAAAGTCCATAATCTTTATTGAACAAAGAAAAGAAAAAATTCCTAATGTAAATTGATAAAATTAGTACAGTTGGTGAGCCAAAGTTATCTTCGTTCTGGGTTCTATTGGAAACAAACAAGAAGTTTGAAAAACACCTCCTCTTGCATCACTAACGATGATTAATTTATAGAAAAAGAATTTTTCCAGCCAAAAAGATTTCACCATTGGAAGGTAAGAATTTATAGAAAAAAAATTTTGTCAGCCAAAAAGAATTTGTTCGTTTTCCGGCAAGTGTTTGTCATTGCTGTGTTCTGCTTTCTCACCTATTGACAAAACAGAAACAAACAACCAAAAATGGAAGGTAATTTTCTAGGCAACCAATGATCAGTTTCTCAGGTGGGGGGGCGGGAGGGAAGCATTCTCTGGTTCTGGTTGTGGTCGAAGGTGAGTTTTAATATGCATGGTGTTGGTGATGCAACAAGATCACTTAACTGGGAAAAACTTGATTAAGAAAGTTTCATCGAGCTTATTGATCAAAGAATTCAGTCAATCACCTGTTAAGGTGAATGTCTTGATCGTAGAACAAAGTGATTCTCCCCTACATAAGCTACAATCTGATCACAGCAAGCCTTACACTACTACTGATTACAATGGGAGTGTGAAGCACCAACTAAGATTTCATCTTCTTATTCCACTTGGCCTTCAACTTCATTTCCCGCTTCTTTAATAGTTCCAGCAGTTAAACACGTATCACATGGAGGTGAGTGCTCATGCAGCGATTACTTATTCAGAAAGTTACGTGCCTTTACTAATCCCCTTTAAATTCAAACTTGTTGAGAGCATTTTTTTCCCACGCTATGGTTGTGTTGCCTTGTTAGTTTTCGTTGTTTTTTTTATTTGGCAGGAAGGTTTGGCTTCTCTTTAACCTTGTTGGCAGTTGATAATCTGCCTTTGCCTTTGCTTTTGCTGAATTATTGTACACAGTTGGAGTCATCAATGCATTCGTAACGATATTCTAATGCCTTTGAGGTTCATATGTAGTTCAGTGAGTTCGCTTCGGTGTCTGTGGACTTGTAAAATCAATAGTGGTGATGATTCCTACTCATGAAGCCGTTGCCTTTTTCCCTTTCATTTTTGTTCTTTCTTCTTTGGTTTTTAAGGCTGTTTGGCGTTTTCAGTCGGCATATTGGATTACACCATGGCTTTTTCTTTTTGAATTCTGACGTTTGACATTATGGAAATTTTGCTCAATTTCCCACCCACTTTTGCTCTCGCCTTTCTTTCAATATAGAGGCATAAAGTTGCACCATTAAACCCCGCACCACTCTGTTCCTTACCCACCAAAAGGACATATTTTGGGTCCTCGACATCTTTATGCTTACCGACTAGTGGTGGGTTCTGGTGTACAGCAGGTGTTATCCTCAGCCGAGACACTGGGCGGGAGGCGTACGGCAGGAGTTAGGGAGAAGGAATGTTCGCGTGAGCTCTGCAAATGACAGAACTAGTACTACTCCATGCTTACTTACTCTGGGCTGCAGAGGGAGCGGAAGTTGTTGGGGTGGCAATGGCGGAGATTTTGGTTTTCGAGCTGTTGTCCTATCGCCTCTAGCTGCTCAGAACTTGCTCATGTGCACTTTTCCGCAGAGCAATGTCCTATTTCGTGGTTTTGCTTCAACAATATCCCTGTTTAACTGGGGGCTGCCGGGGCTTTGGATCTGATAGCTGCGGGGCCGAAGCAGGATTGGGCTCGCTGCTGTCATACAGTTGTACCTTTACCACGTTGCCTTCTTTTATCAGTTACAATTCATCAGTTGGAAATTTTACCACGCTTTAAGACATTCCACCCCCCCCCCCAAAAAAAATAAAAAAGAAAGAAAAAACTATGCTTCCGTAGATTAGACGGCAGTTAAACGAAGTTCGCATATCTGTTCCACAGCCCTGTCTTAGCATATTAGATAATCAATCGTATGAATTAAAGGAGAGTAAATTATATCAAATGTGCTCAAAGATATGGTTCGTCATTCATGTCTTTCTGTTCTCCAATTTTTGGTACAAAGCTCACATTTCGAAAGAAATGAAACATTAAATCGAGACACTTAGCAGAAAACTTCGACCACCCTGGCTGCAGAATTAGATCGGCCTCCACAATGTATATTACAGATGCCTCGTATGGTAAATCTAAAATTCTGAAACTACAAAATTTATAACTTCCTTGGGAAACCTAAACTGCAGTAAACAATAGAGACCATGGTCCTCCACAGAGATGCTTAAAACTGGAATCTAATTGAAGCCAATCTTGACTCCATTTCTCGGTCATAATGGTCCTAGGGCAGCCGCCCCCCCCCCCCAAAAATAAATCATAGAACTTCATGAGCCTTCCCATAGTACCGGTTTATGAAAGGTGCCTACAAAAGGCAAAGATACCCCAACAGCCAAAAAGTTGGGAAAGTATGTCATACATCTTGTACCCAGATAAACATAAGAATTCTGAGAATAATAATATTTATCAAAAAAGAATTCTGTTAATAATTGCCAATACAAGGGATGATTAAGAAGCAGACATTCTGAAAAAAAGGAAAGGAAAATCCTTCTGTCCCACAAAAAGTATATCACAAAATTGTGTATCATTTAACTTTTCATAAAAATTAAGTTTTAAAAAACAAAATGCTTATGACAATAATTGTTAAACAAAGCCAGGGCAGTCCTGTGAATTAATAGTGGCGCAAACAGGACACTAGGGGAATGGTAGTTCCCTAAAAGGAAACAAGAGAAGCTCTGTTAATTTTCTTTGTCTAATAGTCAGGAAAAATGATACTAGTGGAACCATAAATACCTAAACAACTTCAAGAAACATATGCAAATAATAAAGTCTGCATTGAAAAGCACATATAGGATGAGAATGGGGCTTGCATTTCTAAAGCTAAAAACTAGACTGAAAGTAAATTACATCACTATGCCACATTTCCTCTTAAATTTTGGACACTTATGAAGAGGCTACTAACTCGATATATCATACTTAGATTTAAAAGAGAATAGTATGTGCTTAAGGCATTTGTTATGCCCTCCCAGACTATCCATGAATTCCATTGAGAAAATTGCCTCTTTGTGGCAAGCAATTAGCAGTCATAAACCAATGGTGCTTCAAACAATTCATTACTGAAGATTGCAGCAGTACCTATATGAAGCAGGAACAAAAGAAGTAATGTACAATAGCTTACCTTAACCTTTGTTACATCAGGTGTATCTGGTGTTGGCACAGGATAGAATTTGTAAAACCTCATATTCTCATATGCCCTTCGAGTTTCCTCATTCATCTCTTCCAAGGCCTTCTTTCTGGCCTCCCTTGCCTACATGAATCAAGTCAATTAGAAAGCTGTTTAGCATATCTATCTTACGCTCTGGAATTAAAGCAAAGTAAATAACACGTATCAGCAACATGGTACCTCTCGATTAGCTTTCTTTGCTTCTCGAACTTTCTCTTTGACAAAACCCTGTTAGAGCAAAAACTTTCCAACAACTTATGACTTGAAAACAAGGGGGAATCGTGGGTCATTTAAATAAGTTTTATTGAATTTCACCTTAAAGGCATCCTTTTGATCTTCAGCTAAAGCCTCCGCCTTGATCAGCTCCATAGTGAAGTCCTAAAGATTGATAGAGGCAGTTGGTGGAGCAACTTCAACAGAGTGAAGTAAAAACATTATAGAACTTATTCCCAATACTACTGCGTCTAGGAAGCCCCTCCAGAAATACTTAAGATTTACCATAGAAAAGTAAACGCGTGTCTATCACTATGCAAAGTTGCAGTAGACTGCAGAAGGATTAGAAGAATCTCACAAAACTCAAAAGTATCTCTAGGAGGAGACTAACACACCCATACGCTTAAACCTATTTTCCCCAAAACCAAGTGCAGTCACAGTTGGCTTACAATACATCTGGGGATAGAGTTTGCCAAAAAAAGTCATGTATGAAGTTGTTGTAGAAGAATTGATCAATGTTAAACAAAGGCGTGAGCCGAAAAAAATAGACACCATACCTCAAGTTCATCCATCTCCCAATCAAACTCACAGAACACCTGTAGGACCAGTAATAGGAAGGTCAATTTACATAATTATCAAGTGAAGCAGCCCCAACATCCCACCTATACTGAACCACAGTCTGCTCAATTTAACAGTACAAACTATGCTTTCCCCAGAAAAGATCAACCTACATACAAAAATTACAGCTTTTTGTCATTTCTTTTCTCTTTCACACTACAGCCTTACCGGGTTTGCTCCAGTTGGAAATATTATTTGAACCTCAGTGCTTTGATCAAGTTCATCTTCCCTCAAGGGATTGTAAAAATCTGTCAAAAGACTTAATCATTTTAAAAACTTATAGAGTTGTAAAATGCCAATAGCATGCAATTCAAGACAAAGCTATTTCAGCCTTTCTCTTGTTCTAAGTACAAGTGAAGTGCAATAATGTAAACATGTGATTGCTTCAAAAACTCACAAGGCAGGCAATACTCGTATTTTTTAACACGTTCTATCTTCAAGTGTTTCAAAGCAGCCCTGCAAGGAAATCATAAGCATAAGAAAGCTTGATAGCACTAATGCAGAATGAGCATACTATCATAAGATCTGTGAAATAAAAGATATATCAGTAAAAGTTATTCTACACTATATTACATTCCTATATGGTGTCAGTATGCATGATATACAATGTGCAACACATTCAACACTAGGTGGTGCATAATAACATGGATAAGAAAGGTACTTTATTGAAGTCTAATAGCACAGAAGTGAAAAAAACAGAAGGGCTGAAACAATTGTCAAATGCTACACTGCCCATAATTTTTGTGCATACCATTGAAAAGATTCTCGCTATAGAAACAAAAGTACTGGCCCTTTATCATGTATTTATTAGTTTGCAACATTGAATCCTGATCTCTCAATATCTTCTAAAAGTTTCCATTTATAAAATCAAATAGCAAGAACTCATTGCCAGACAACAACAAGCACAACAATATTCAGAAACATGCAGCCAATAAGAAGTTCCCTCGTACAAAACTTACAAATGCATTTATAGGATGTAGTTCTAAGGCACCAGAATTCAGATAATATGAATCATTTGATAATCAGGATCCAATCAATGTCATTAATATCCATCATTATAAACAAACAGAAAAAGAAGGAGAGGAAGGCATAGAGAAGGGCACCTTCTCTGACTGCAAGCCAAAACAAATATTTGAGATTTCAATCTGTCAACTTGACTGTCTCTGTTGAAGGATTAGATCACAATGACAAAAAATATCTGGTGAGAAGATCAAGTTTAGGCAGAGAAACACTCCATGAAATTACTAATTGCTAAGCAAAATGATCAAGGTTACATACCGGTTCTCTAGAGGAATATATGGAACCCAATCCATTTTCATTTGTTTCATGGGAACTATTTCTTCTGCTTCCCTCTGAACAGATTTAATCCCAATCTTATCAGAAGGCGCAAAAGGGGATTGAACCTATAAAAGAAGAAAGACATTAAAAAAATAAAAAAAATAAAAACATGAGAAGCAAGAAATCCAATAGGTGCACCTAAAATGATAGTTTTTTTAACTCGTTTGTTTTTTTTTTTAAATTCTTTTCACCCCAGTGCGGCAGTGCCAACTCTTTTAACAGGCAGGCCTGGGCATGCATGTTGCAGCTACGGACGACTATTATCAGAATTGAAATATAGTAAGTTTCAGTCTAATTAATGAAATCCACAGTTACTCTAACATAAAACTCAATATATGAAGATGAAGGTTGACAGAAGCAACCAGAGAAGGAATTTACTTGGCCCA
Source organism: Bruguiera parviflora (assembly GCA_019804595.1). Lineage (NCBI taxonomy): Eukaryota > Viridiplantae > Streptophyta > Magnoliopsida > Malpighiales > Rhizophoraceae > Bruguiera > Bruguiera parviflora. Next base: position 9,234,649 of record CM034048.1, on the reverse strand, counting down.
TTCCCCAATCTCCGGCACTGCTCAATAAGTGTGTGACTCCATATGAGGACCTCCTTCCCTTCTTCCCACTCTCCACTCACACAGTTTTCAATGCAGGGGAGGAAGGGCAGGCAGCAGTTACCGTGAGCCAAAGGATGGGCCCATACAAACAAAATTAACCAACTGATAAGCAAAATTCAAGTTTTTTGCATTTTTGAGAACTGCACCAAATGGAGCAGCTAAACAACTTATCTACAAGAACACTGTACATCTGGCAATGGCATTCACCATAGATCTGACCCTACCAATTCATGACTATGCGAAGACAAAACAAAGACACAAAAACGGGAATAATTGAACTTGAGGAAAGTATGCATAAAGAAGTCAACATTACTTGAACAAAATGCACAAGAAATAAAAGGACATGTGAACCAAAAATCCATAAACTGTGTGAAGCAATTAAGAAAATCCCAACCATCTACACACAATACTCACTACACAAAAAGCAGCAAAATTCAAATTTACATTTAGCTTCACTGTCCACACCCACAGGGAAAAAACCAATAGTTCAAGATAGACTTACTGCCACCACAGCAGGCACATGGGTTACTTTTTGTTCATCCTTAAAAGAGACCAATTGAGCTGCAATAAAAACGAGAAAAAAAAAGGGTAAAAAATGGAAATTAAATGAGCATTGGATGGAAAAGGGGACCAAAAAAAGAATTAGAAAGGTAATCAATGATAACCTACGCTCTGAACAACCAAAGAGATAAACCTTCTTGCCATGCAGAATTCCTCCTTCTTCGAATGCATTCTGCACAGAGTCAGAGGGTGCCAATCATAAATGCCAGTATGAACTTGAGCTACAAGCTCACACTGATACTCCTAAAAAGCAGTTGTATCGAAAGAAAACATGCTTATAAAAAGAATGATCCCATTCCCAAAGCTGATAGCTCACCTCCAGATTGGAGAAATCCCATTTGTACTGGTAGACCTTGTCCAACTGATCCCACTGTATCATGAGTATGACATCAAAAATACATTCATGCATAAATAGTAAGCAAACATTACTGGTTCCATGATTTAAAAACACAAGAAAGGAAAAAAAAAACTGAGAGAGGACGGAGCTTGAAACTTTTTTTTTTCTTAGTTTTTATTTTTCTAACCTCCGTTCCAACAGGGAAAGCTGCTGTCCACAGATCTTCCTACACCGAAAGAAAGAAAAAAAAGATCAATTTACCGCCGCATTTACAATTACTGACACAAACCATCAACGTAGCAAGCAAAAATGAAATAGAAGGAAAAAAGAGGAACAAGACAGCAAAGACGGTCGGAGCGAGTATAAACCCAAAAAGGGAAAGGGGGAGTACCAAGTTTCGGTGGTCATCAAAGTACTGGGGTTGAGAATCGGGTTTGGAGACCTCGACCCGCTTAGGTGCTCTCGTTGGTCGGGGATTGTCGTTACCCTTTTCTTGTGGCGGTTGTCGCGGTGTAGAGGAGGAAGAAGAAGGAGAGGCCTTTCTTGCTTCTTCTCCATTGTCTTTCTCTTTGGCTTTCTGGGCCGCCCTCTTTCTCTTTGCCCCCGCCTTCCCCATTGTTTTGTCTTGCTGCTTTTGGGGGGGGGTCCTTTCTTCACTATTTATTTTGATTCTACACGCCCGCGCGCGCGCACACACACAGAAACAAGAAAAAACGAACAAAGAAACAATGCTTCGTCATTTGTTTTGCTAGCTTAAGTTTTAGGGTTTTTGGTGGGGTTGATGGGAATGGCTTCCGATGGACATTATTGAAGTGTTTTGGAGTTACCTGAGTTTCTGTGGTAAGGGCAGCAGGGCATCACAATAACGGGTGACGATGCACGGCGGCTGGCTCCTCCTGCCCCTTGTTCCACTTCGACGGTCGGCCGGCCGGACGGGTTTTGGTTTGTACGGTGTTGCAGCGGCGGGCTCACCGCTCACTTGAAAACTCTGCTGGCGGCCACGGCCACGGTGACGACTTCTTTTAACCCTAGTAGTTCCACTGCCGCTTCTTATTGATTGACGACCGCGCTTGGCGGTGGGCGCTTGAGGGAAACCAGTTTGGATCAAATGAATTGAGGAGCTACTCAATTCAAATATGCCTCGTTTTGATAATTTTATTATTATTATTATTATTATTATTTGATAAAAACCAAATTAATCCAAAAATAATAATAATAATAATAATAAAAGTTTTGTAAAAGGTCTCCCCGATGAGAGAAATTTTTTATTCACGTTTTTAAGATTATGAAAGCCCTACGAGAGAGGCATTTAGTCTTAATTTTTATTTCATTAGTTTTTTTCACACAAAAAGAAATCAATTTTTATACATTTTCATTTACTTGTTTCAATTCTTTTATTTTTGTGTGTTTGTTTATTAATTTTTTTTTATAATTTATTCAATCATATCAGTGAAAATTTTAAAATGTTTTATTTCTCTCTCTCTCTCTCTCTCTCTCTCTCTCTCTCTGTTTTTTTTTTTATATATAAATGAACCCAACTTAGAATTAAATAAAACTTTAAATGAAATTAAAAACATAAAATTGTCTCTTGAATTGGACCCAACAGAATGACTTCTATCTAGGGGCGGATTTAGAATCTTTTATTAGTGGGGGCAAAGTTCTCATGCATGTGAATTAATTTGTTAATCAAGCCCATTAATTTTATTTATTCCATGGACCTAAAGGCAAAATTAATCATTTTGTGGGTGAAAAAATTTTGAGATGGGACAGAATATAAATTTTAATGGGAGTCAGTACCACAAAAAATTAATAATAAGACTATAAGACAATATAAATCCCTTAAAATATTTTGATATGAATACTATTAGCACATCTACTATGTATATATATATATTATATGGAAAAAGAGGATGCTAACTTAAAAGTGTTCTAAAATTGTAATAAATATTCTTTCATTAAAAAAAAATTGTTAAAAGATTAAAGTTTATAATAAGATTGAAAGATAAAAAATCATAAAATTAATACATTTTTATTTAATTAACCCAAACAATATTAGAATATAAAAACTTAAATCTTTTGGTGACTTGAGTGGGCCATTATGGGCACACTTTCTGCTCCCTTTACCATCACAAAATTTAAATCTAACTCCCTTGCTTTAACTGTTTATAAAATTTAAAATCTTAAATTTGAATTTCAATTAAAATTAATTAATAATTAAAAAAAAACAAAAAAAAAAAAAAAACAACCCAGAGGAACAAGTCCAGCGTGCGTGACGAATTCTCCACACACGTGTGCCATAAATCAATCGGCTTCGCCTCCAGCCGTTCCGCCAAAACAACAAAGAAGAGGACGACGATCCCAATCTCATTGACCAAGACAGAAGCTTAGTTCTCAAGACAAGTTAACTAAATATTCTAATATTAACTAACTAATTTAACCAATTAACCATAAGACAAGTTCTTAAGGCAAATTTAAAATCTCAAATTAAAATGATAAGGTATAAATATTAATTTTTATGTATAAAAAAAAAGAAAGATTAAAATCCAAGGCCTATCATTCAAATTTCATGTCCATTTTTTAATTTTAAAGATCAAAACATGTTAATAAAACATAGGAAATCTTCTTAAAGGGATCAAGGAACAAATAAATTGTACAAGTTTGCATTTTCCTTTCAAAATATGCAATTTTAAGTAGCTTGATTGATTTGCGTGTGACTACACTTACATGTACACAACATTCACCCCATTCTTGGTCGGAAAAAAGAGGATCCACAGTTGGAAGACCGAAAATTTTTATAAAATTACTATTATTTAAATGATAAAAGATTGAATTAAGATATTAATATTAATTTAATATTAACATAAAATAAAATAAAATAGTTAATATCTTTTACACTTACCCAACCTCTTTTTCTTTTATTTTGAAATAACCCTTTAAAGTACTCGAAGAGATTAAAATTTTGACAACAAGCCTCAGTCTTAGATTGAATTGGGGTAACTTAAAACTTTAAAATAAATTAAAATCGAAGTAAGAAAAAACTTGTAAGAGAGAGAGATGGACGGGGTAAGGAAGAGATTCGGGAAGCCGAAGTATCCGAGAGCGAGTGCTCCAGCGCAGTCTCTCCTCTTCGCCAGTACGGAGCGCTACGCCCTACTCGAATGGCTCATCTTCAAGTTTCTCTCTCTCTCTCCCTCCCTCCCTCCCTCCCTCTCTCTTTCTGCATTTTGGGTTGAATTCTCGTTATTCTTGCTACTAATTTCTTTGTTGGCTTGTTGGGTTTCTGGCAAAATGTGGGGAAAAGAAAGCACCGAATTGGAAAATTTCGAACTTTTTAAGACTCTGGGAGGTTTGTTCACTATCTTCTTGATTGAAATTCTGTTTTACATTTTTATGCTGCCCTTTGTTCCCCTCTCCTTTTGCTCTGCATTTGGGTCTTTTCAGGCATCCCTTTTTCGATAGCCTAGTGAATGTGAATTTCTCAGTTTTGGGTTTTCGTAGATTGCCAATGTGGCAACAACAACAATGAAAAATCCTGAATTCGCAACTTGATTGGGGTTGACTATATAAATTTTTTCTCAGCCATTTTGTTCTATTGCCAAGCAAGTTTGACGTGAGAATTAATTATTCTGAATGCTTCCCATACAAATGTAGCAAATGCGGGAAATTTGAACAGTGTAAACACGCAGGAGAGTCAATCTTGCGGTTCACTGTCATTTCTACTTGTGTTCTCTACTTTGAGCAATCCAACAGAAAGTTTGTTAGGGAATCAGTGAATAATTGGGTGTAAAGTTGTGATCTTGTCGCTTTGTTTTTCTGATAACTACATGATATGATCCGTTTAGTTTATTTGCCTCTATCTTGCCCTTTTGATTTCAAGATTTGATTCCTATCAGCAAGTTTGTGGAATGTCATTACTGTTTTGTTGTGAAGAATATGTTGAAAAAAAATTTGTATGAAAGGCTTGAAATTTGATTGAGAAATAAATGGGGTATTTTAACTGAATTGAGACAGCAATTTCATTGTAAGACCTATAAGGATATTTGATATGGGGGTAATTCTACCTTTTTCACAAGCGGACAATTTTAGGGTGAATGAAAGTTGAAGTTCTTCGTATATGTGAACTGCGGGCTATTGGGTGATAAATCACCATTCTCACACCAAAACTTACAGGAGGATGCCAAGGATCGTAATGAAGAGACTGCTTGTATCCATTGTTATCTTCTCTGTCTCTTTGTCTCTCACACTCACCATAGTGTTGCAATTGTTTTACGATCAGTAAAATGGTGCTTTTCGTTTTGCTTGTACATTATGTATTTGTTTGGTTGCTTTCAAAATGAGGCAGAATGAGGAGTGAATATATTTTGAACTCACAGCTAAAATGGAAATTTTATTCTTTTGGAGGCAGAACGTATTTGTTTACTTTTATTTGGTGCATCTTGCCGATAGCCTCTCCCTCTCTGTGGTAGTCGTATATTTGGCTCAAAGCCTATCTGTGTTCCAGGATAAAAATCTTTTCTATTTTCGTATGCTTTCCGGAAAAAAATCAGATGGATACTAGTGCACATTATTTTCATCGAATTGACACTATGAAATTTTGAACTGGTTGCAGATTTGTCTGAGATTGCCCAGTGCCTCGGTATCACCACAACCATTGATACAGAGGCCATTCGGGTGACCTGCTTGATAAATTATGTGGTTGCCCGCTAATTGTTAAATACCTTGTTTTGTTTGTCTTTTCTATTTCATTTTACTTTTTACTAGAGATTGTTAGGATTTTTTTTTTTATTCCATTCTTTGTTTAGTTTAACTCTGCAGACCACAATTTTCTTAAGTTTTACGGTCGGTATAAATGGCATAAGACATTGCGCACATTAGGCGCGTCCGAGCTAAGTTGACAGAATACGTTATCAGGCCTCGACTTGCGATTAATAACTTCCAGGATTTCACTGTTTCTGCCAAATAATCTTCAAGGTAATCCACAATCCATTTCAATCAAAGAAAACCATACCAAAAGTTCATTATTTATAGGCCATCCTATTTCCAGAATCTTGGATCTACCTGCCGTCCTCAACGTGCTTAAATAACACATTACCAAGAGAAGAATACTACGCACACACGGAGAGAGAGAGAGAGAGAGAGAGAGAGAGACCCTACTAAAACAAATTTTCACAGATGGTGTGTAAAAATTAAAAAGAACTAATGGAAGGCACTCTTTTCAGCTTTGTCCTTTTCAACCTTGTTCAATGGGGAAAATGCCATTATGGCCCCCCCATGTTTCGCTAGATATCACGAGCCTAATATCCTTTTTAGTTTTACCTCACGTAGTGAGAGGGAAATACCAGAATATCATTCCAAGATTCCAACAGGAGACTAAAACCATTCTCCAGTTTTCTACAAAAGTGTTGCTTCCTGCTACTCACAGTGAAGCTGCAGTGGGCGAAAAATCATTTGTTGGCCCTGAAAAAAATAAAGTACAAATTAGCAATACATTAAGATATTGAGTGAAGCTGCCATTCTTCAAATTTAGAAAACAACTTATCCAGCTCAAGGGATAACCACTATGCTTAGTAACTTTAGCAGACATGATACAAATTTGCCGCTCAGAGGAAAGTACGGAGTGCCCAATAAAACGATCAATTTATGTATGATTAACATGCTCTATGTAGACGATAGCTTGCAAAATCACCCCTTATTAAATTTCATTTGCTTTTCAACATAAAAAATATGGAGGATGCTAGTGTCTGCAATGGAGAAAATGCAAAAAGGATATTAAAGCATTTCAATAGGCATGATGACAAAATCCTGAACCTAGGTGGCATTTTAACGTGAAAGGCAACTGATGGAATGGCAAATTTTCATTGCACTTTCAGTGAACAAGATATAGATTGATGGGGCAATATTTGAAGATGGTGATAATTTGAAGGATGCATTGTACAATGCCTTAGAAAATCTTACTAGGAGATAGAGCCAGGAGAAGGGGAGATATTGATGGGATATTAGGACAAGCACAGGCATGAAGTTGACAGCTTGGCCACATCTAATGAGGAAACCGTTGATTCTCTTAAGGAGTTCAATAAGGATCAAGCACAGGGAACTATAGACAAACTTAACAACCATAAGGAGAGCAGGTAACATTCATGGTTTCATGGCATTCAAGACATTCCACTTAAATGTGTTTTTAGATGGAATAAATTGCAAACTTATGGAAAACAAAACAATAAAACAAAGATGACCACAAGAAGATCTATTTGAAATCTTTTCCTTTTCAATACAGTGATAGTTACACAAAGACCAAAGCAGAATTTGTGCATTCCAAAGATCTAGGAAGTAAACAGAACTTATGGCTAGAGTTTAATGGCAATATAATATCATAGCAATAGGTCAACTTTTGAGAAAGCTTACATTGAGGTCTCTAATTTTTACTAAATCCAGCAAAAGAATAAAAGGAGCATTAAATATCCAATTTATGATTTTGATAAGCAAGTACAGTACTATTGGCAATAAGCCAAAAAGAACCACATAAGAAAATAGCACCAGTAGCCGGTATGCCCTGATCCTTCGGATGCAAAGCATCCTATTGTTTTGAAAAAGAAGAGCTCTGAATGGGAGTATGTATGCAAGTGCTTGCATGCATAAATAGTTGTTGAACCTTCATGTGGATGCACTAAAGCAATGTGACATCCAAAAGATGCTAGATGTGCCAAGTGATTATCAAGAGAAAGCCAAATCAAGGATTACAAGAGTCAAGGAACCAGAATTGACAAAATCTCCAAATCATACAATTTGAATTCACCTGCAAACATAAGAGTTGTCATCGGTATTGACAACTATTTCCTCACCAGGTTCTAAGTAAGCAGGTACCTACACATTTCAGGAGAAGTAACTAATAAGACATTGTTTCAGAAAAACTGCAGAAAATTCAAGCAAAATTAGCATGGTGACACATTCCAAAGCACTTGGCAAGCAAAGAAATTGACAACAAAGCAACACACAACAAACAAACAAGGACGCCAAGATTTTAATGCGGTTTGACTTTCATCCTAAGCCATCCAACAAACAAGTTTAAACAAGGTAAAAATTTTAATTTTTCCATTGTTCAACAACTTATAAATGTAGAATTGTGGCTTCAAATATAAAGATGCATACTAATTCTTCTAATTAATTGTAAATTTCTGCACAAAGGTAAGGAGGCACATATGCACAAGGTAAGTAGGGCACATGCTTCACCAGTACTTTCTGCCCAATGGGCTTATGTGTAAGGGGGCTTGTTAGACTTTAACATGTGATCCATTTTTTGAGACTCACCCAACAATTTGACAGTTTAATAGTTTAATGGTTTCCTAACATGGTACTTATGACCAAGATAGGTCATGATTTCAAACCTTGCTCCCTTCATTCTTCTAATTAATTATAAATTTTTACAAAAAGGTGAAGCTCTGTGATTATGAACTTGAATCAGGTTTGCACCACTGGATCATATGGGAAGCAAAAAGAGATAGGGACAGCTGCACCCCTACTATGTAACCCATGGCCTCCAAATAGACCCAAAAAAGAAAAAAAAAAAAAAAAGAGCCAAAAAACTAAATTAATAAGACTAGCAAAACATAATTTCACACAGATTAACATGCGCTCAAAATTTTTAAGCCTATACTCAATGGACAACAATGATACATGGATTTGTATACAAGCTAGTTCATGGCACCAATAATTGGGAAAGAAAGAGATATCATGTGCACAATGAGTGTGCAACTCAAGTGAGAATGCTAAGATGGGTTGTTAGAACATGAGAAAACACAGAAACAAGACATGGCAAGGTTGAGGTAGCACCTATTGAAGATAACATTGAAGCTGCTCACTTAAAAAGCTTTGGCCACATTCAATGCAGGCCTATGGAAGCACCAGTGAGTGATTGAATTAAAGTAGAAAGAGAAAAGAAAGAAAGGAGAATGATGTGGAGAAAGAATCGGACTGGTTAAGGCTTAGTTGAGTTGAGTAGACCTGGAACAGTTTACAGAGTTTGCACTGCCCCTGTTCTATTTTCAATTCAAGCAAGAAGAACAAACTACATTGACCTAAGATGCAATTCAATGTTTGCTCATCATATATTAAGTATAATCTAAGTGAACATAAACTGAAAAGGCCGAGAATGCTCATACAGACACAGAAAGTTGTGAATGATTGAGTTGAATTTCCCAACTGATAAATGACTTGCAATCGGATGCTTACACTCCTTCATGTGGAAACAATAGTCAAAATATTAAAGACCACAACAAAATCTTGTGGAGCCAACAAAATTGGCCTCCTAAGTTGATATATCTGATTGGTCTATGGATTCAGTTGCCCACTTGAAAAACAATCAAATTGGCTTAAGCAGCTGTTAAATTTAAAACTGAGGTGGCAGCAACTCCAGTTACTTATTGTCTTCCATTTGAAATGAGGTCTGGCATAATTTTGTACCGGGCAACCAGTTAGTGCAGCCATTTAAGGGAAAGCTAGTAAGTGAGAAAGTTCTTTCGAGAGAAATTCTTTCAGATGCCATTGCATTGAGGGCCTGGTGGGGGGAGGGAGCAGGCATGTGGGGGAAAGAGGGGTTTCTTCAGAATATATCCATTTGTTTACCTTACGAAGCTAAATGATTGGATTGTGGGTTCTAAGAGAATTTCCATTCATTGTGAACCTCCAAACGTAAAGCTTTTCTATCCCATTTACTGACATTGGTTATTATAAATTGAATCACATAAATTTGTGTCATTACTTAACTTCTCAATGTTTGTTTATCTATCCAAAAAATTTTTGCAAAATTATTCCTGACTTGCCAAAAAACTCTCAACTTACTTGAACAGAGATATCATTGTCCAGCAAAGCCTTTAAATACCTGCATCAAAGCATTGAAAAAAGGGTTCAAAAAAGTTACAATCAATGACAAGTAAGCAGGTGAAATGCTTTTATTGAGCATGTTAGACATAGGCCAAAAAGGATAGGAGCCCTAGAGTAGAGCATTATTCAGTTTTAACTGAAAAATAGAACCAAAACAAAAAATTCAATTAATCTAAGCCTGCTGTATTGTTCATTCCTTTCAGTTCATAATTAAAATTGTTTGCTTTATGCGTCAAATATTGAAATGACTATTGCCACAATATGCTACCCATTTCCAATGAGATGACATCAACAGCCACAAAAATGATAATCAAACCTTGATTAGAGTATAGAAAGAGAGTTTATATTGGATAGGATGTGCTTGTATCCTGAATGATGACCATATATCTCCCCAACAGTGTAGATATCCAAACAGAAAGAGCAGCTATCCTTTCATTACTATAATAGATCTCAATATTATATTTTCCATGCAAATAAGTTAGAAGAAGAAGGGGAATGAGTTAGCATCCAGAAATTGGGAAATCAAATGTTACTCAAGTACAGAAGTACACAGATGACCAAAGTGGCTTGAAAAATGAGAAAGACTAGACACAATAAGATAAATCACAAGACATAGCCCTAACTAAAGACAAAATAATAAGCATCTGAATACTATGAAACAAACCTAGGTGTGACTGTGGTCCCCTTTGGATTAACCTGAATTTCTTTAATAGAGCAAGTCACTTTTCTTGGAACTGATCCAGACAACGGTTTCCCATCATACAACTGCAATTTCACTTTCATTTCCTCTGTCCACCAAAACATTCATATTTAAGCATCATAAAAATGAATTTGAATGTTGGCTAAGTCTTATCCTATGGATTCAAATGAGCAATAATGGTTTTATCAAGTAAAAGCATGTGCATACTAAGTGCAGTTATAGTCAGAAAATCATCTGAATAAGTGCATGACAGAAAGATAACCATCTTTTAAAAGCAAAGACCTAAATTGAGTAAGTAAGACCACTTTTGCATTCACTACATGTGAGAACAGAAAATATAGAGAACAGTGAAATATTCCGCATATGAGAATAACTTGGAAGAATAGAGCATAATTAATAAAAAGGTCATGTATATGACCTTTTATAGGGAACATAAATTCCATCAGAAACCCTTAATAATGTGCACCAGATTGTACCCTGGAATGTCATGGAACAAACAGCACCATTGGAGACCTGCCCTGAAATTTTCTTACCTTTGAGGTATGCAGCTGCCTTACCAAACATGTCCATTGGCACTTCTAGTTGCTCAAAATTTTCAAGGCTGATTATATAGGACGAAAGGAATGTTCTGTTATAAAGCATAACCTTGGCACAATAGCTTTGCAAAACAGTAATATCTCATTAAAAGGAGGATGAAGCAATAAACTTACTCCATCAAATATGCCATTTCCATTTCTTTGTACAAAAAAGTCAAGGACCTTTCCTCCACATATATCCCTGCAAGCAATGGCATCAGATTATTCCACCCACTGACAAATTCCATTGGCAAAGATCATCTTTTGATGCATTTATTCTAAATGATTCCAAGTCATTATTGTTATTATTTTCATCTTAGATCAGCTACAGCCTCAGTCAGCACACTGCTAGGCCATGAGTTAAGTCCAAATTAGGCTCAGCAAATTATTAAGGGTTCAAACTACCAACAAAATAGGTACATATGATTTGCAACATCCATTAAATCCATTTTGAACACTGTCAACTTGTTTAGGCTGCAGGCATGGCAACAAGTTAGGTTAACACAATAGAAGACTTGAAACTTGTCATGCCCACAGTTGGTTAGCACTAACAATAAAGGGATAACCTTGGCATAAATTGCCTGTTCAGTTAGTCGGTATTAATATTATTAAATCCACAAATTTTATTGCTGGTTAATCACCATTCCAGTTTAGACAGGTGGAGAACTACCACTAAATATGCTCCACAATGATCAGTTCAGCCATGTCCAATATGCAGGGCAGTTACTCCTGCAAGTTACAAGCTCCACCAAATTTAATAGTCCATGGCTACAATGCTGATTAAGTTTAATACAATCATTTTGAGTGGTATATAAGAAGAGAATTCCTATTGCCTACACTATTCTTTTTTATGACACAAGTCTGGAGATAAAACATTGGTCTGCCACCTCCACAACAAGAATAGTCAAACATAGAATAACATGATGAAGAATGATTCCCAAAACCAACAAAAATAAAGGCATTCACATTGCGAAGTTATTAAAATATGTCGCCATTCTACATTGCAGTAAGTAAAAAGAGGAAGACCACTTGATACAACCCAAACATTGCCCTTCAAAAAGGATAAGAAGCACTTAACATCTAAGAAACATAATTTTCTGAAAAAATCTAAATGATGTTGGGAGAAGCAATTGATTACCCAAAGAAACAGTATAGCTCAGATCTTCTACCATTTGACAATTAAAGAGGTCATTGTTCTAATAAACTAAACCTTGGTCCAATTAATAGAACAGAATGATCAATCTTAACAGTGGAGTACATTTTGGATCAATTAAAAGCACAAGGATCTCAATCTAATCCAGATCAGTTAACAGGAAAAAATTTTCAGGAAAAAGTAAGACACAACCACCTTGAGAATGTGCTAGGGACAGCTGTTTTGATTCAAAATACAAAGAACAGTACCAAGAATCATATGGCAAGAAGCATACTTTCAACAGCCTCCTCCGTACCAAACCGTAAGCTTTGCTTACTTCCACTGTCAACATCACGAAGCTCCAGCTATATCAAAATGCCAAGTAGAGAACACGCTTATAAATTAGTATTTCAACAAGGTAAATGATTCCACAGATTGATGAAGCAAGTATGAACAAAGTTCCAAAAATTTGTTTTAAAAGAGGATGAGAATAACAATGTGATATTTTTATGGAAGCTAAATAAGTGGTCAATACCATTTGCCATAATAAATGTGAAAAGAAGAAAAAGTTCTGATTTACTATCCAGAGCTCACCAATGAAGCCATTCATTCAATTAAGAAGATAAAATCCTTAATATATCTGTGCACTTCATACATACGGTTAAACCAAGGAAGATCAAACAGGTTTTCTTGTCATTCCAGTACCAACGCAATGGCATTTTTAGTTCATACACAGAAGAACTCACTGTAAATGCCAATTGTAAATCTAAAATCCAAAAGTGACAATTGTTTCTACTTCATCTTCAAAATTTTCTATTTATCCTAGGGCCTTGTAGAGATACGGTATCTGTCATTCCCCTTTGCTTGCTTCCTAATTTCCTACACAGCTCCTCTACGGAACACATACGACCAAGGTAAATTATGAAGACAAATTGTCAGATTTTTTAATCAGCAAAATGTTTCAAATATAAGCACCAAAATTGAGTAAAATATATTAATCAAGTACATTTTGCTATGTGGTAAAGTATTATGGTATATTTAAACAATTCCCGTTTTCGGCGGCTAGCCAAAAAAAACACATTGAGCAAAACATTGGCTTCAAGTTCTAAACACTAACACTTGAAAAATTAGGAATGAAAGAAATTTATATAAAAACCTGCATCATGGCTCCTCCTCTTCCTTGCTGTTTATGCTCAGCTGCAACCACCTAAATCCGAGATTACATCAACAGATATATAAATCAATACACATCGAGAGAGAGAGAGAGAGAGAGAGAGAGAGAGAGAGATAAACATCAATTCACAATATCGTTGGGCATTCAAGCCTCAACTTCCAAAAATTAAAAAAGAAAATACCTGGTAAATTCTTCCTGGAAACCATATACAGAAGAAACACGCGACAAAAGCATTCCGTCAGCCACGCACCACACTTAATAAATAATAAAGATGAGAAAAATAAATCAAAATGGAAATGGATTGATATAATAGGAAGAAATTACCTGATTTTTCAATGACATTTCCGGGTTTCACCTACGCCATTTGGATTCCGCGGAAAAGAAAGAGATACAAAAAATATTTTTTAAAAAAAAATCAAATAAAAAATAAAAAATACATATAAGTTTCAATGTCTTGGAAGTATTGAACATAACTATATACTTTTTTCCCCTTTTCTTTTTTTTTTTTTTTTGAGAAGAAAACATACATGCGTAATTGTTATATCCGAAAAATATATTTAATTGAATTATTTCCTGAAAATGGAAAAAGAAAGGGAACATTAAAAAAAATAATAATAAAAGGTTACATGATTGGCGTTCACTTTGACGCCACGGCGTTGAACGGCGGACCACGGACTCCCGTAAAGATTGTCACTGAAGGTGGAGTGATGGCCCGGTGAGGACCGGAAGTTCGAAAAAGAAGAAGCAAAAGAAGAGAATGAGAGTATAGCTAGGGTTCCAACTTTACGCCAAGAGGAAGATGAAGAGGAAGAAGAAGCAATGGAGTAAACATCTTGTGAAAGCCTATTGCCTCGCTGAAGAAGCTTCAGAGCTCGCATTTTTGCAAACCGGAGAGAGAAACGGATAACCCAAAATCACGGAGGTAGAAGCCGAGCGAATATAGGCTTTAAGAGGGCGTTCATTTAGGGGCCGGGTGTACCCGTGTTTGTTAGATGCTCATCCTTTTAACCTTAAATTTGTAGTGATGGTTCGAAAATTTCTAAAACCGCGAATAATTCAATAACAGTGAAAGTAGTTAAATTATATTGATTTAACAGTTTAAATTATATATAATAAAACTAAAATTATTATTTATGTATTTTAGTTTATCAATTTGTCTAATAACTAAAATTTTGATATTTAAATATTAATTTTTTAAACATCAAATATAAGAAAATAAATTTTTGAAAAGGATAAAAGTTAAATAAGAAAAAAAAAATAAGAATAATGTCTATTCTTAATGTGTTAATTGTGATGATTGGATTTTTATTTTTGTGTGATTCATATATTTTTAAAATAAATTTTTATTCTTAAGTATCAATTTATTTAGTTTTGATCAATTTTTAAAATTTTAAAGTCATGATCAAATTATAAATTATATTTAATATATTTTTAATAAATTGAGTTGAGTAGATTAAACAATTTAATAAACATTTGTAAAGTTAACTGTTTATCTATAAAAAATAAAATATTTAATTAAAAATTTATTGAAATCAAACTAAAATTCTTAAGTTAATTGAATTTTAGTTTATTAAAAATTTTAATTTGGTTTAGTGTTTTATATAAAAAAATTAATCAATTAATAATTAATTTGAAAAGATAAAAAAATTAATTTAAATGTAAAAAAATGTTATTTTAATGTATTTTTTAAACAAAAAATTAAGATTATCTTTATATTTAAATAGTTTTTAAAGATATAATAATAATTTAATAATTTTTACTTATTACATAATCTATTAATTATATTTTTAATATATTATAATAAAAATTTAAAAATAAATATATAAAGATACTTTATTTCAATTTGGTTAATCATAACTTTTTAAAATTAAAGATTATAATCAATATCTTTTTTTTTGTGTATATCCTTTTAATATAAATCTAGCCTTATACATGTCAATAGAATCATTTGATCTATATTTTTTTCTTAAAAATTTACTTTCAACTTATAAGTTTGGCTACTATAAGTAAATTTACTAATTTTTATGTATTATTTTAAGTCAAAGAATCAATTTCATTCTATATGTTTTTTACTCATAAACTAAAATCACTAAAAAATACAATTTCAAAGTTAAAAGATCATTATTTCTCACTCAAATGTAAAAGTCATCATTAAAGGTGTTTTTTTAAATCTTTGTCTTTTGCTCCTTCTTTTAACTCTAGTTTGAAATGTGTTATAAATGGCATTTTCTCTAACTCAACTATAAAGGTGGGTGATTATACTAATTTCTTTTTCTTGAAAAATGCATGATTAAGAAAGTTTACATTCCTTATTTTGATAATAGTGCTAACATCAAAACTATCACTCTTAATTATAAGAAAATGATAAGTGGTATTTGATTTATATAACTTATAAAAGTACAATCTAAGCTTTTAAAATTTATTTTTATCCTCCTTAGTTCAAGTGAAATTATCTTAAAAAGACGCCTCATACTTTTAAATAACTTAAATTAAAAGAGTTATCTTTGTGAAATTTATATGAAGTTTTACCAATTTTTTTGTATGAAATTTTATTCTATAAATAATATGTAAAAAGTATTACATCTCTTTACAAATTATTAAGAGCCCCCAAAATAACTAGCATAATATTCATCATTTCTTTTAAAGTTATGTTTTTCATTTTTGTTACTTTATTTGACTTTGATGAGTAAGGAGATGGCCTTATCAATAATGTTTTCTTTTTCATAAAAATCTGATAACAATTATAAATTATACTTTTCTCCCTTATTTACCTAAGTTTCTTAATCTTCTTACCTAATTGGTTTTTTACTTTACTTTTTTATTTGACAAACAAATCATACACTTCATATTTATTTCTTAATAAGAAGATTTTAGTGTATGCAAAATAGTCATTTATAAAAGTCATATAAAATTGTATACCACTTCTAATCATGGTACTCTTTAAATCTCTCAAATCAAAATAAATTAAGTTAAGTAATTCAGTTTCTTGTTAAACTGATTTATAATTCTTCTTAGTTAATCTAAACTCCATACAAACCTTACACTTACCTATTTCACTATATAAATTTTTTATCAAACTAAACTATTTCAGTTTATGAATATAAAGTTCACTCATATATTCTAATCTAACATGCTATAAATTATAATAATTAATAATATAAGTAAAAGACGTAAATATATTTTCATTATTAATAACACTAAGTACATTCTTAATAAAAAGTCTCTAGTTATAATAACTAGTTTCCACAAATACATTATTTTTAATCATGACAATTCTATTAAACTTAAATGAAACTTGTAGTCTAACCTCTCTTAACAAGAATACAACAACTAAATTAATGTCAATCTTTGAGACATGAAACACATCATTTAAAGACATCTTTCCTTAAATAAACTTAATAAGGACTTTTCTTTTACCTAAGTGTTATTCTTGAGTTTCTATAAAGACATGTTCTTCTCTATTTTCTAATAGTGTGCAAGAGGTAAATACACTTTTATCTTTACAAATGTGCTTTGTAACACTAAAATTTATTGCTTATTATTTTAACTTTATGGCAACACTGACTTAAGAAATAATAACAATAATAACATATATTTCTACCAAATTGACAATTGGTTTGGAAATATGTTATTCCCTTTCTTGTATTTGTATTAAAAGGCATAATGATTAAGTTTTCCACACATAACAAACACTTTTTTTTTTTTTAAAGTTAGATTCCTAATTTTAGGCATATTATATCTTCAGGATTTGTTATCATACCTCTTTTTGCTATGATGATTATGATGATAATAATGATTATAGTGGCTTTTTTTTCTCCCTTTTCATTTTTCTTGTCTTCCATAACATTTATCTATAATGTTATATTCTTCATCTTTGCTTTTTTTTTTTTTTTTCTATTGTGTTTTGTTTTGTTGTTGTCCTTAATCAAGATATGCATAATAACATTTCCTAGTGACATATGTTTCCTCTTATACTTGAGTTACTACTTATAATCATTTTAAGATTAATTTTTCAATTAAATAACTTGTTATACACTCCTCTACTAGCTCGATGTTCTCATTCTTCAAGTCCTCTAACAACTTATAATACTCAATTATTTGATCTTAAACACTCTTTTTATTCGTCTTTTAAAAAATGCAAATAGTTAAAAATAACAAACTTTTGAGTATTGTCATTCTTAACCATATACTTTTTGTTTATCTTTATTCATATTTCTTTAACTCCCTTTGAAAAGTAATAAATATCAAAAAGTTCATTAAAAGTGTATTAAAATAGTATAATAACAAATTTTACTAGTTAAATCTTAAGTTAAAGTACTTTGTTATAATTTTCAAAACCAAAATTTGGTTTTGGTTCAGTAAAAAGTAAAAACAATTTCTAAAACATCTAAAATAGAAAATTGATATGCATTTAAAATCATGAGGTAATAAAAATAACACTGATATGATTAATTGTTACATTTCAATTATTGAAATAACAAAAAAAAATATTTATTTGATTAATTCAATAATTTTTAATATGAATTATTAATAGTAATAATTAGTGATTTTATTATAACGTCAAATTTTTTTTATTTTTATTTTATAAAATTAAAAAATATTATTTTATAAATAAATATAACAATACTTTTTATTCTTAACTTAAGATACAAAAATTTTAAATATAATTATTTTTTAACAATTAGTTTATAGTAAAATTGAGTTTTTAGTAAGTTTAATGAAAAAGAATCAATAAAAAGAAGAATAAGAAATTATAACATTTGAAGACCTAATGGTGAACCTAAACAAGAATGAAAAGAGGTAATAAAAAAAAAAGATTTATAGTAAATTAGCAAAATAAAAGAGATGAAATATTTTAACTAAATTTTTGTTTTTAAAGATCATTTATCACTCAAATGTCCTATAAGTAAATTTTAACAAATTTACATTATTGATCTAATTATGTATTATTTCTTATTTTTTTAATTAGTTGCTGAAATTTTAAAAATTAAAAAGCTAAGTGACCTAAATTTGACCTTATATTGTTTGACCCAATTTTACATAAAACAATATTTTCATACCATCGGCTGATCTTGAGCCTTGGCCGCCCTTGGAGGAAGGCAACAGTCAAACGCAATACACGAACAAGATCAAGTAAAAATAAGT
Organism: Bruguiera parviflora; assembly: GCA_019804595.1. NCBI lineage: Eukaryota > Viridiplantae > Streptophyta > Magnoliopsida > Malpighiales > Rhizophoraceae > Bruguiera > Bruguiera parviflora. The sequence continues at coordinate 9,216,088 of CM034048.1, read as the reverse complement.
ATGAATAATAATAATAATAAAAGAAATAAAGAATAATAGTCCCAAAATGAAAACGAATCCCATCCACCGTTCATCTTTATTTCTGAGTTTCTCACCGTACTTGTCTGACTCGCTGTGCGGTTCGGTCTGCTCTGGTCCGGTGGTGTCCCACAACTACACAACGTTCTTTGTCTCTTGTCCGAAAGAGCGCGTGCGTGAGAGAGCGAAAGAGAGCCACAGACAGACAGAAGATGATGATGACGAGAATAAGCCTGACGCCGCTGTCAGCCTCTTCTTCTTCTACTGCTTCTCCTCCATTAAAACTTCCAAATTCACTCTCTCCATGTGCCTCTAATACAAATTATAGCTACCGTGACGGAGTAATTTCTATTGCCGCCGGCGGCAAATCCCTTGGCCGCCGGTCTCAGCTCAACCGCCTTCACCTCCTCCGCTTTACACCAGTCAAACCCCACCTTTTCAGCTCCGCACTCAACTGCTCTGCTCAAATTCAAGATGTCGGTGGTGTTAAATCTTTAGCATTTATATCTGTGTTTTTTTTTTCTCTTGTTTATATATAAGTCAATTCGTAATTTTATGGTTAAATAGAATGTTAATTAAATTTATGCTGTCTCTTGTTTTGGGTTTTGGAGACTCAGGCTCCTCCGAGCTCCTCCCAAGTTGTCAAAGAGAAGAGTGTTTCAGTTATTCTGCTGGCTGGAGGCAAGGGCAAGAGAATGGGTGTATGTTGCATTCTCTATCTCTTCTTTCTTCTGTTCTCTGCTTATGCTGTTCTTTTATTTCATGTTACTATTCTCATCTTTTTACTCTCATTCGGTCTTCTGATGTCAACGTTTTCCTCTATTCGCTGCTCTCTTCATGCATTCAACTTCAGTTCTGCTTGTCTCCGATATTTTGATGTAGGGACTGCTGTGCACATTCATGACTTTCCATTTTGTTCATTATCGATTGCTACCTCATTTCATCTTCCAGATGACGGTTTTCTTATCTTTGTGCAAATAGGCCAGCATGCCAAAGCAGTATCTTCCTCTTTTAGGCCAGCCAATTGCTTTGTATAGGTAATTAGCTGCCAACTTATGAGGTGAACCCAATTTTTCTGGTATGAATTTTGGGAAGATTTAAAGCATCCTAAATGAATGGGGGAAACAGAATGATGTGGATATTGGCAATAATAACAGCAGCTTATTATATTGTACTTTGCAAGAATGCGCGGCTTTTGAAGGTCTCTCTCCCAAAAACGCATGTTTGGTTGTATGCTGAATATGCTTGCTGAACCGCAAATATAAATCTACTTAAATATATTGGGACATCATGTTTCATAGGATTGTGTATCATAACTGTGGTTTCAAAAGCCCTTCCCGAATAATCACCATGAGAATTTATTTATGATTGGAGAGGCCTTCTAGCTGGGAATCATACATCCTATGTCTCTCTGGGTTTCAGTGCAAACATTACCAGGCAGTCTCGCCAAGTTGAGGCTCTGGATTTCAGCGATGTTTCTTTTCTCTTTTTTTCTCTTTTTATGCAATTTCATTTTTGTTATTTGCTTATGAATATAATTACCTTTTTCTTTGCAGTCTGTACACTTTCTCACAAATGATTGAAGTTAAAGAAATTATTGTCGTCTGTGATCCGTCCTACAAAGACATTTTTGAAGGTTCTGCATCAATATTTCCCTCTATATATTTCTATATAAGTTTACATGCATTTTTATGTATGCATTCCCATGTTTGCATGTGTGTGTATGCTAGTATGCACCCTGCCTTTTCTGTGTGCAACTGTTTTTTTTTTTTTTTTTATCTTGCAAAAATAAAAAAATAAACTCTTCTACTATTGGTGAAATCAAACTAACTATTGTGTTATCAGATGCTGTGGGAAAAATCAATGTTGACCTTAAGTTTGCACTGCCTGGAAAGGAGAGACAAGACTCTGTATACAGCGGGCTTCAGGTGCATGCCTAACTTTTTTTATTCAAAAGAATTCTCCTCTTTCCACAGGAAGACTGCTTTTCTATTATTATTCTTTTACATTCTTTCTTAAATGTGATTAAAATAATCTCAATGATGATAACAAATTACTGGTGAAACATATGATTCTCTTTCATTCATTGGAAATTTAGATTTTTTATTGTTCTCCATATGGAGTTGTCATATATCTCTTATCAGTTGTTTTCAGTGCACTTATTTATAAGATGCACGTTTCTGTTCTGATGCTTTGAAGCCATAACATTTCTGCTATTATGTTAAATCCTTTTAATATGCTTTATAGACATTGGCTAAAAAGAATGGATGATCAACCGTGATCTACTAATAAGGTTTCTGAGAAATGCTTCTTCTTTAATCATCATATGCCCTTTCTATCCACAGGCTGTTGATTTGAACTCTGAGCTTGTTTGCATTCATGACTCAGCAAGACCTCTAGTATCATCTGCAGATGTAGAAAAGGTTTGGGCCAGAAGATTTGTTTTGTATTGTTATTTAGTCCATTTATGATATTCATGGATCAGTTGGTGCACAGTGGCAATTTTTTTAATGATGGTAATTCAGAAAATAAAGGAAAGGATGATGTTTCTGGGACTAAAATAGTTGTGGCTTGGGATCACAAAGCACAGCTTCTATCCACGGCACTCATTTTGTGTGCCTGTTTAATGATAATTTCTTGAGGTATTGGTGAATTATCTCAGTGTCAGTGGAGTTGGCTATACTGTTTGCTCCATGTTGGATGTCATGTTTGGTGGGTAATGGAGATAAGGGGATGGAATTTACTTGAGATGTTAAAAGAATTCTAATTGATTTTTTGCAAGTTAATCCAAGAAGTTTGAAATGCTTGTTCCATAAACAAGCAAATTCCCATAAACTAATGCTTAGTTGAACCAGTTATATATGTGTTTGAAATTCAGTCTATTGTCCCTGACCTTCTACATGAACTCTCTGACTGGCTTTGTCATGCTTGCCTCTGTGGCTTACCATATTTTTTTGCTGTATTTAGTATTTACATTTTCAATTGAGAATATTTGAGACGTGGTTAGGTCCTCAGAGATGGTTTGATTAATGGAGCAGCTGTGCTTGGCGTTCCTGTTAAAGCTACAATTAAGGAGGTAAATTAACTGTTATAATTTGCTTCTCCTGTTTTGCTTTTTAGTCCATTGCAGTGCCCCTGGGCTTAGGCTATATATTGAGGCATAATTTCACCCTATCTGTGAGAACCAGGGCTGGCCTTTGGAAAAATGGGGAGAAAGACTTTTTCAAATTCTTTTATTTGAAATTTAATAATCTTTTATTTCAAACAGACATTATCAACAGTAAAAAATAAACAGAAAATATCAAACAAATATAGGAAAGTCATTTATTGGAGTCAAACCAATGACCATCGCATTACAATGCAATTCGCTAACCTCCATTCTGTCACAAAGGCATTTGAATTTGAATCTCCAAGTTTGTGAAGTTCAGACCATTACGGTACTTCTTGTGTGTTAGAAGTAATTTCTTTATGCTATTAAATTTTGTCTTTTTCTGGTCCTTGGATTTTACGCATCCATCAGAGAAAATTTTGAAGCATGTAATGATGTGTTAGATAGGCTAAAATGCTTTTGGGCTTCATGGTCCCTACTAATATACATATTGTGTGTTAAATTTTCACATTCCATTCTGAAGCATATCACACATTTTCATTTATTCAGTGAAAGACCATTCATACATGGAGCTATAAGCTATCTCTGCTTGCTCATTTAATCTCACTCAATTTTTATCAGACCATGTCATAATTCTTTTGAAAAATTTAACCTAATCAACCAGCACTGCAGGTATTCTTTCCTGCTGGCTGCTATAAGCCTCGTAATAACTTTAGTTGACCTCGTTTTTGATGTTTTAGTAAATTATCTAATTTCTGTGTAGGCAGACGGTGAATCTTTTGTAGCAAGAACTCTTGACAGGAAAACACTCTGGGAAATGCAGACTCCACAGGTTACCAGTAAACTAATTTATTTCTCTCTGCACGCATGCATTCTGCAGGCAAGTCTGAATGCTTGATTAGATATTTTACAGAAGATTATTTGTGCAGGTGATTGAGCCCGAGTTGCTTAGAAAGGGCTTTGAGCTTGTAAATAGGTATTAATATGCTTTAATAAGTTGTTGATACATGTTTCTTGGTAAATGGCAGTCCACCTTTGTTGATGTTTGATGAGCAAATCTTGGCATTTGTTGATATGCCATATGCCCCTGTTTCCTTATGTATTCTGTGTTGACATGGTAGAATGGCCTGTGACAAAGGACAAAACAGTCTTAATATTAAATCATGCCAAAGATGTGGTTGAAATGAGAATTGCTATCCCCGATAAATACATTAGAGTACTTGAGGTGTTGATTATGTGTCACTGGATAAGTTATGGACTGGTAGACAAGTTATGTATGTCCAAGGAATCTATGAGAAAGGCTTTGCTGATAGTGACTCAACATTTTAATGAGCTACTGTAACATCTATCATGGTCCTGTGGTGTGACTGTTATATTCTGAGATGAAAGTACCTGTATTGACTAAAACTCCTTGTACTCTTCTGGAACTACCCTTTGTGTGAAAATCATCTGAATAAACAGAATTTTTCTGATGACATTAAGCCTGCACTAGATAGTTTCTGACGTTGGCCACTATCTACAGAGGAGGTCTTGAAGTGACCGACGATGTGTCTATTGTTGAGCACCTTAAGCACCGTGTATACATCACTGAGGGATCTTACACGAACATCAAGGTATAACAGCTACCTAGTCCCTGATATTTGCTCGGAAGGTTGTTATTTGATCTATTATAGTACAGAATTAGTGGTGTCGTCCAGATAGATAATGTGTCGAGACTCGGGTACTTTTAAGTGTATTAGAGAAACAAATATTAATTTAGTTACCGGTCAATTTGTCAAATCCTTTGTCCTTGCAGGTCACCACTCCTGATGATATGCTGCTGGCAGAGAGAATTTTGAGTCTGAGCACTGGAGAGTCCCCAAAGTAGAACTTTTTCTCTTTTGCTAGCTGATTGCTGCCAATGAAGCCTGGTTAAAACAGACAGAAAAGTTGCAAACTGCACCGAAAACAAAAGGACTTGATTGGGTGAGCAAAGTATTAGTTCTTCCTGTTTTTTCCAGTCTAGATGAGGATGATAGTATGAGATAAAGCAGGCGTATGGTAAGCTCATCTCAAGAAATGGTTAATTTCTTTTTCTTTTTTTTCTTCTTTGCCAACATGAAATATTGAATTTCAGACATGTATTTTTTTTTTTATGCAAGCATGCAAAGATGGTGGATTGGGACATTTTTCCTTCAACAATTATTAGGACAAATCCATAATGGAAAATAAAGTGAAAAATCAAGCAAAGGGAAACAAGGATTAAACTAAGCTAAACAAGTGTACAGTAGACTCAATACCTGAGAAGGGAAGTGACCCTTTTGGAAGCAACAATTGTACACAATAATGTTGGAAGAACAATTTGGTAGACCTAAATCAGTTGGACCCCTTCCTCCAATAAAGCTCGGAGATGTCGAGAGGGACAAGAGCTGTCAAAGTCCTTTTCCCTGGGGCTTGTGGGCTCGGACTACGCAGGTCATGTATGCATTGATTGGGGCGTTAAATATAATTATCACCCGATGATGTAGGAGCTTGGCAGTGATTTAGTGTCCTTACGTGCTAGACTCAGGTTCTATTCTCGACATCTTACTCCTCTTGCAAAAATAAGTAGAATGTGAGTTGAAGGAAGTTGGTGAATTCTAAATTTGATACACTAGAATCGAGTGTGAAGATGTTTCATTCAAAATTATCATTATTTGGGTGGTGCTGTTCAGGTGGTGTGCTTTCTTTTAACATCTATGAACTGAGATACACTAACAAATATGCATCACAGCTTTTACAAAATTTATAAATAAAAAAAATATATATACAAAATAGTGTCTATTTCTTATTCATTTTTTCAAAACTTTTAAAAATATATTGTAAAAAGTTTTAAATATACACATATATATATATATACACACACAATATTTTTTGACCTAAGAGAAAAGAGAGCATCATTGCAAAATAAAATAGGAAGATTATCTGCATATTAATTTGTAATTAGAGAGAATTAGAGAGTTTTATGACTTCTTCGTTAAAATTGTTATTAACTTGTGTCATTTTTTTCTTTTCTTGTTTTTATAGTCTTTCAATCCTATAAAAAATAAATTATTAAATAAAGATTGTGGATTGGAAAGGGATGGAAACGAAGATGAATATAAAAATTACAATTGAAAATTTTCAATAAAATGCAAAGTTTGTTAGTATAATTTAATTTTTCTCTGTAATAATAGTCCAATCAAACATATATTATAAAATTAATGTATATTTTATTTTCTCTAATTATTTTCATTCTTAAATAGTATTAAAATTATTAATTGATTGAATAAATTATAATATAAATTATCATTTATATTTGTTAAAAATTTCTTAAATTATTATTTATTAAAAATAATAGTAAATTTTCTCATGAATATTTAAGAAGGAAGGATCTATTATTTATCATTCAATTATTTTTATATAATTTATGATATATACAATATGGCTATATACATACATATTTCAGTATGATAGTTTTTGTAATCGATGAGTTAGTTATTATTTTCGTGCATGTTGAATATTTTATACTTATAGAAATAAGTTTTTTATTTTAAATATTATTTATGTACATAATATTATCATTAATAAATTTTAAAAATAAAATTTATAAAATAATTATATTTTATAAAAATAATTACAATTAAATCATAATTATAAAATATATATTATATTAAATTATTATTTTTAAATATTCTTAATTCATATTCTATTAAAATTAAATAACAATAGAATAATGAGATTAGAATATGTTTTTTTTAAATAGTCAATTTCATAAATTAGCATAGAAAAATATTTAAATAAATATGTAAGTGCATATTAGATAAATAAATTTATTAAATTAATTATATATAAAAATTCTCAAATAAAATATTATTTGTGTATTTGAAGAATTGCTCATATAAGAATAATGTAAGTAATTGTTAAATTTAATATCATTAAAGTATTTTTTATAAAAATTATTATATTTTTATATAACCTTTAAAAACTGTTAAATGATTAATAAATAATTTATTATTTTCATGTAATTATAAAAAAATATATCATTATTTTTAATAAATATATATTTAAAAATTTACTTCACTAAAAAGAAATGAAGAAATATAAAAAATTAAGTATATTTGACAATGAATATATTTAGATATAATAGAATAAATATTATTTAATATTTTATTTTCTAATTTAGTCATTGATATAATGAAAAGATTAAATCAAATTAAGATAATGTATTAAAAGAATATGTTAAGATACCTTTTAATGGTTTTAATTTTTAGATAATTATGATATATAATTAGATATCAATAATAATTTATAAATACAAATTAACTACTTAATGAATTAATAATAAATTAAAATAATTTAATTTATTTGACTTAATAGGATTATCATAATATTTATTATCAACATATTAAGACCATCACAAGAACGAAAATATGGAGAATAATTTGAAATTGGTTAGAAAGTTAAAAAAAAAAGGATTAAATATGAAATATTTAAAAATATATAAATAAAAAATATAATTTATAAAAAATTGATATACATTGTTTTTGAGGATCAAATTCTTTATAAATACTCTTTTATTTGGCTTAGTTAAAAAGGTCATCGTAGTACTTATTTTGAGCTCATTTTTCTCTAAAATAGTTCATATTTTTGTTTTTAATTATTTGTATAGACCTCATAAGAATTCAAATAACTCATCAAAACAACTAAACGAAAAATTAATAATATTTTGATAATAATTTTATTTTTAAAATAATATAACAAGCCAAGAGTCTCTTTAAGAATTAAAATTTAAAATATTAATTTTTATTTTATATTTATTTAATAAATATTTATGAAATTTTGATGATTTCAAATTTAAAAATTATTTGTACAACAATAATATAAAAAATTATTTAAATATGTAAATAAATTTTTATTTAAGAATTTTCTTAATAAATTTAATTTACAAGAATAATTATTTTTTCTACAAGTGTAATTAAAAAATATTTTTTATTAATTAAATGTTAACAAAAATTATTTTTAATTATAAAAACATCATGTTATAGGTGACTAAAATGCCTTTATATGTAAAATATACACAAAATTGACTTTTCTTCTCAGGCCAATCTCCTTCTTCTTGATTGACATCTTGTCTTAATTTTGTATTAAGTCGCCCGAAATAAAAATTTAAAAACTAAATCAACCAAAGAAAATACACAAAAGATGAAATGAATGAATAATGAAAGAAGAGTTTTGATATTTAAGCATTTCTATTGCTATTTTCGTTTTTCTTCAACTTTCTACGGATAAAACATCAGAATGCACCCACATGGCTGCCATCCAAGCCATCGCAAAAGAGCCAGCCAGTGAAACCTGACCTACTGATAAAAACGAACAAAGCAAAACCCGAAAATGATGACAAAATAAACGGCACCGCATTTGAATGTTTTATGATTCAGAAATGATACTCATTTGGCAAGAAACAAAAGAAGAAGGGGAACGTCCGACTCGACGTCGGCCATGGCTCCGTCGCTGTCCTCTCTCATCTCCCGTTCTCGTGTCGCCGACACTTTCCCTTCCCTAAGCCGTACCTATCTCTCTTCTTGCCACCCACCACCACCGCTGCCCCATTTTTCCGCTCACATTCTCTGCAAAGTTCTTCCACGGAGGCAGCAGCAAAACAAGTCAAACCACCACCGAAATCCCTCCGCCTCCACTGGGAAAATGCCCTTTACGGTGGTTGTGGCTGTGGCTGTGGGAACTACATTCAGGCTTCTGAAATGCAGCAACATAAAAACATTTTCTAGGAATAACGATAATTTGTTTAGAGAGATGTCTAAGGTTTGATCGTGGTTTGCTGACTTCCGACCCTTCACATTACATACGAGGATAGTACGGACATTTAACGATTTTCGTTTGATTGATGTCGGATGCACCAACAATATGTCCAATGTCCAATAGAAGAGTCGGAAATTTTATCGAGTAATAGCAAGAATGCATACAAAAAATAAAAAAATAAAAAAATATATATAAATATATATATATATATATATATATATATATATATACACATAAAATTTTATTTGGTATTTATTTTTCTAATACATTTTTTTTCGACTAAAATATGAATTAAGCATTTGTAGTTTAAAAAAATGTTTTAGAATCAGAAATTTAAAATACAAGATATATTATAACACCAATAACAGCGTTATTGTCATAGTCAGATAATAATTTCAAGATAAATGATAGTTTTGTGAGTACACATTTTATAATGAATGTTTGATGGGAAAAATAAACAGCTTAAAAATAAAGGGTATCGAGCACAGTGTGTGCATGTTAAAAGAGATGAGTGATTGAATGGAGTTCATACAATTTTTGTATAGCATATCTTTTTTTTTTTCTCTTTTTCTGTAATACAAGAGAATTCCTCGTATTTATAAATTTTAAATTCAGTGGGAACAAAAATTATTTTTCGGTAGAGACAACAAGAAGTTTAGCTGGATAGTCTTTGAAAATTTTCGTATTAATATCTAGATTTTCATAACCGCTTTCGAGATCGCATGCTCTTTTTACAGGTTTGGGACAGTTGGGATTTCACTAGACTGTTAGCAGCCATCTAAAGTTTTTCAAAATTGCTATTAAAACAACATAAAAAATAAAACGAGTCAAATTATTAATCAATTTGACAGTTTAAATCATCCCCATTGAAATTAAATCATTATTGGCATCCTTTATCTTGTCGATTTGTTAAATTGGTAGTATCAAAAGATTAACTTTTCAAGTATTAAAAATGATAAAGTAAATCTTTGGCAAAGAATAAACAATTAAACACACGACTGAATCAAAGTAGATGAACAATATGTTTATATTTAGTGGGGGGTTTGATTTTGACAGCTTTTAAATTTCTAAAATCATAATTAAACTGTCAGAATATGATCTAGCTAAACTATGAATCATATCCCAATTATTCTCCATAATTTCTAGCAATTTTGACTTAATTTTGATCGGATTGATCAAATTCTACGATTTGATGAACACTCCTACCATATATATATATACAAGATAGAGAATGGAGTAAATTTCAAACTATACGGGCAATATATCGGAGGATAATTATGGTTTGACAAACGGCAATAAAAGTCGGGAGGACCAGATTGGAGAGAGTCAGGCAGAGTCGAAGGACCAAACGGTGATTTTTGCACATAGTACCTCAAGAATCTTGTGTTAACTGGAAAATCTGACGTTGGAAAGTTCAACGGGAGGGAAGGAAACAAGTGATGTCCAGGAAAGTAGCACATTAATAATAGAAAGAGACGCTGTCTCATCTTCTTCTACCGGTGTTTTTTGTCTTTTTTTTATTCATCTCCATAAACAATGGGAAGGCTGGCTGTAAGAAAATGCCATGGTCCAATAATCTCAAAGCCTCTACCATAAGAAAAGAAACTGATTTTGTGATTGCATCCTTAAGAATGACTTTGGCCAGAAAAATAAATAGCAGGAAAAATCTTTGAAGTAACAAACACCTTACCTAGGCTAAAACTCTCGAACCGAGGCCAGGGTTCCCCTTCATCTTCTAGTTCTGCCCTCGGCTTTCCTATGCTTCCCATGCTCGCTCAACAGCGAGAACCGTCGACCTCGACCCTTTTGCTGAATTCGAGCAGGGTTAACTTTTCCTTTGGTCTGAGTAGGTACAGAGGCAAGGCATATTTCTCTCAATAAAAAGGGAACTGCCCGATATAAAAATAAAAGACAGGTTGAAAGACAGCCTACCTTTCCCTTGGGAGGTCTATTGGTATTCCAGCATAAGAGCCCACTGCATCCTCCACTTGCTGAACTTGATTCATACTCCCTAATGGAAAAGCAAGTGTCAGTTTTAAGAGCTGAAGGAATTGATCCAATGCAACATAGAGAGCGATCATCTTCTCACTCCGTCAACTTTTATCTAGACAAAAATTTAGCCACGAATCATTTTAAAGACGTCAGTTGTTTAGGATTTCACCGGTGAAACATTCACACTGGCATCCTTTGTCCGGAATTTAAACTTGACATCTCTAATATAGATCATGAAGAGAAACTTTCCTAGTGTACAACACCCACTCAATTAACTAGACTCCAGAAAAATTTAAGCTTTCCAACTAGTTGAAATGACGAGGTCCCCTAATCATGGACAACTCCATCGCAAATCACAACGGGAAAAGAAATCAGTGAAAGACTCACAGGCTTTCTTTGTTTGCTTTGCCTGAGATGCTGCCATCATGCAAAAAGCTTGGGGCTATTGGATAGTGATTAGCATTTTTACTGCTGTGGTCCTTATGGAGCACTTTTTGATCTTGCATCTTTAAAATTTTCATTTCATGATTCAGTTCATCTTCTTGGTGCAGTGAAGGTGGCTCTGCCGGATTCATAGAAACCTGATTTTGATGGTAAGTGTCTTCTTGAGGCAGAACCTGATTCTTCTCAGGTTTCAAATGACCAAATGACCCAGGGTTGCCTTTCTCTGCAGCCTGCAACCAGGCAGTTTCTAACCTCTGCTCACGGATAATGGATTCTATTCTTTGCATGGGTATTTCCTGCCTCCTCTCTCTCAAATCACCATCATCAATGTTGGCCTCGCTGGGTGCTGGCAGTGAAGCACTAGATTGATAGGTGGCATCCAAAAACATTGAATACTTGGAATGATCCCCTGTTTCTTTCAGATTACCTTTCACATCATTAAAGCTTCGTCCAGATAATTTTAGGGACCCCTGTTGTGATGCCAAATCAGAATAAGCATCTGCTTCTTTGGAGCATTTTGCCTTTCTTTCTTGTTTAACTGCTAATGTTGATTCTGTTGTTCTCTCACCTTCTTGCAACCTGATTTTATGGAAAGAATTCATAGCAGTCTCACCATCTGAAACATGGATAATTCTAACTTCTACATTGCGCCTGAGGACTATCTCCATCGAATTTGTTATACTGCTCAAAAACCTTTCTGCCCTTGCTTTAATATGTTCTTCTCCAAATGCGACATAAACGACCAAAACACCTAAAGCAGAATCAACATATGTCCAAGGTAGGATGAGAGAGAGAGAGAGGGAAAGAAAGAGAGGACACTAGACAAACTCACATGAATATGTGTCCCAAATCACGGATATGCCATACACAAACACAGAAAGAGAGAATTTTTTGCAGCTCAACCATTAGTACTTTTCCCTGTTGCTGAAACCAACCTAATCAACCACCAAATAAGAGCAATTTTTTGGAGAACAACCACCTTCTCTAGTTTTAATGGGTGCTTTAGCATACAAATAGTAATTAAAATTATCAAATAAGTCAACTGCAAGCCAGCATGTCCAAGGAAGTAACCAATAAAGGAATTTTTGGTGTAGTGCACAAACCACAGATAAAGACTCTCAAATTTCTGCTAGTGTATGTGCATAACAGTCACAGTGACCATAAAAGTAATATCTTTATAGAAACTCAGATCCATTAAGCTTTTATGTACTATATCTTTTCTTCCATATTTTTCCGAGGTGCTTAAGACAATAAAGGCCCAAAGCTATAAGACACTGTATTGATGGATTGCAGGCTTCAAGAGACAATGAAACAGCGAAAAACTAATGGATGGAAACAAGCCATCTAGGAGAATCAAGTACTCCTTGGTTGAAGCAAGCCAATGACAAATGAATAACTTAGCTACATGTGTTTAAGCTTTCTATGGTCCCTTGCCACAGAATTATCATTTTTAATTTCCAAAACATGTAAGGAGAACAATTTGGTGGTACAATCTATTGGCTAACTAGGACTCAGAAAAACAAAAAATTGAATGGATATAAGGTGGCTGCCACAGTATCCATTAGCTAGGAGCAATCACAAGATACCATTATTGTTGATAGAAACTACCAACATAATCCAGAGAGGAAATTATCATCCCATGAGTAATTGAAGTATGCTTTGGTCTTGAACTGAGAATGAGTCGCCTATCACACTTTTAGTCTGGCAGATTTTCATCAGCAAACCAATTCAATATGGTGTAAAAGTAAATGGCTGTAGGGTGGCAACCAAGAGAGACTACGGCTGGTCCTTGCAAATACTTTTAAGGTTAATCTGTTATTCAATCAATGTGGACTCAAACATAGGGAAACAGTAAATTCTGCAAATGGGTTGCAGTTTGGTTTACAAAATTCAGCTGGACAATGAAGGAATAATTTGTACTTACCTTCAACTTCAGATACAGAAAAAAGCTTTCCATGAGCACGTAGCAACTGCTTCAGTGTCTTTGAGTGACACTTTCCAATGCACATTTCCCAGACGGTACCCAAATCTGACTTTATGCCACTAAATCCCACAGTCTTAACCATTTCATCATCCTGTGAAGCAGATATGGTACAGCTATGCATTAGTTTATTTTGAGGGAACCTGGGATTGGGTATACTACCAAATTCCCCTTCATGGATGGATTTTCCATTTATTGCTTTGCAAAAGGAAGCAGGTGAATTCTGCTTATAAAGAGTAGCATCTCTTGAAGTACTTGATGGATCTTCCTCGGTTGTCCTGGAGCTCTGCCTCCTGCTGCTGCTTGTCTGAGTGCAATCTGGTGAAGGTACAGAGCCAAGCTGCAGTAGAGTTGCCGTGAACCATGTTGAGCGATCACTTGAAACCCTTAGCTGTTTCTCAGCCTCTGATAGAAGCTTCAAAGCATGCTTTAATCTCTCCAGCTCAGCTTCGCTTACTAATAAGATTCCAAGGCCTCAGTAGAATGATTAACAACATTGAGGATAATTGAAAAACCAAAATGTGAATGTACAAGTTCATGTGTCCTTTTGTACATCAATGTGCTTACCTAGTTCTTGTGTGAGGAAAAAGCTTTTTGCATCAACTATAGAAATGAATGTACAAGCTTAGGAACTAGATGCACCAATCCATCTCAAAAATGACACATTAAATAACTGAAATCATAGTCAGGTTGCATGCAATGTCCTAAAAAGTTTAAATTGATTCTTCTCCAACTGCAAATATCCTTCCTAAAATACATTTGGAAGCTTTTAACGTGAAAAATAAAAAAAAGACTTAAAGGCATTTTTTGTTCACATTGCAACCAAATCCTGTCATTGGCCTCCAGTTGCCATGACAGTAAAGAATCAAGTCAAGCTGCAATCTGTGGTGAAACCAAATCAAAACTCTGATGATGGAGTTGACTAGAAGCTCATAAAAGATGGTAAAGTTTCTACCAAAGGTGCCCATTGGGGATTAGACATAAGTAGAGTGGGTCAGATTTCCTTGAAACACCTAAGGTATAGCTTTATAGAGCAACAACTTCAAGATCACCAATTATAATTGACAACAATATGGGTAACAAGCCCCAAATTTGTGATAGTTTGGTTCAAATCATATTTTCTGATGACAACAACAGGCTCCTGGCCAAACAGAAGTTAGCATACAGATTTAAAAAAGAACATTCCCTGATGGGCTTTATCGCACTATGGCCATGAGATCTGCTTTGTGATAGTTTCAAAGCATATCATCTAATTTCAACAGCAACTCCTGGGGAAAGAGAAGATACTGAACAAACTTAGAGGAAAATCTTCTCTGATGGGCATTAACCCTGGATGGTGGTTGGCATTTCACTAGAACCAGGTAGATGTAGTGAAGCTGTCCTAGCCTTGTTATTTAGCAACAGTACTACCTCAACTGTATGCTTTGCAATTATTTTGCTTCCATGGCTGTCTGTACGTGTGGTTCTTTTACAAGCTTGCCACTTCTTTTGGTTGGTTAAAGGG
>CM034048.1:9184577-9201213 GCA_019804595.1 Bruguiera parviflora | reverse complement strand
CCACTTCTTTTGGTTGGTTAAAGGGCAAATATTATCTGGGCCAATTTTTATAGGTTGTGGGTAACTTCGGAAGCATTCTAGTTGGCCCAAAACAAATTGATGAAACCAAATTCAGCCAATGCTTTTCCAAGTATGTGCATAAATCTCACCAGCTGAAGGATGAGTTCTACATTAACAGAAAATTCTTAGAAGATGCATAGAGAATAAGGGAATAGTACTCACAACTTCTACTGTCAAAGATGTAATTGCCATATTTTGCACCAATAACATTGTTAGTTCCTGCAATAATGTCCATAATGAGACTGGCCAGTTGAGACATCAAAACCATTGGATCAACTCCACAGTCCATCAAATCCCTTGCCCTTTTTACTGTTTCTGCAGTGTCTGAAGACATTGCTAACACCAGAAGTTCCAGTAGCTTCTCTTCCGAAACGACCCCGACCTGAAGAAAGAGGAAATTTCAAATATAAACCAAATTGTTAATGTATATATCAAAAGAAAGAAAAAAGGGAAAACAGAATCACTTTATCCAGGCCAAGTGCAAACAACAAGTAGCTTAAACTAGCTAATGTTGAACGTGAAGAGAGCATTGATACACAGAACTCACAAGTTCATTTACAAGAGATGTGGTTATCCTCTTTCCAAGCAAACTCAATTGGTCCAACATAGTTTCTGCATCCCGAAGTGAACCATCTGCATTCAATGCAATCAAATCCAAGGCATCCAGCTCAACATCCAGATTCTCTTCAGCAGAAAGTCTCCTCAACCTCATTACAATATCTGCATCTCTAATTTTGCTGAAGTGGTATCTCTGACACCGTGATTGTACGGTACGTGGCACGTTGTCTGGATCAGTTGTTATGAATATGAACACAACGTCCTGTGGTGGTTCTTCAAGAAATTCGAGAAATGCCAACCACATTTTAGATGGTAACAAGTGGCACTCATCAATGACAAAAACCTTGTAATGTGAAGAGCCTGATGGAGGGTCCAGTGAAGTCTTTCTCAATAGGTACCTAACCTTATCGATGCCCTTCTTATTGGTGCCATCAACTTCCCATAGATCTCTGGTTTTGCCAGAAATGAAATCAGTGCAATTGCTGCAGTATCCACATGGTTTTGATTGTTCAGTAGATAAGCAATTTAAGGCAGATGCAAAAATCCTGGCAGTTGATGTTTTCCCGGTCCCACGGGGACCTTGAAAAAGATAAACTGGAGCAATCCTTCCTCTAATAATAGCATTGGTAAGCGATTGAACCACAATGTTTTGCCCAATCAATTCATCAAAGTGGACTGGTTTGTATTTCTGGCTCAAGCTTCGATTATTTTCAAGCACAGCTTCATCTTCACCATCTCCATTTAGAGCCACAATCTCCAATCTGTCTTGATTCCTGCAATTGGACCACCTCCTTCCATCCAATCTACTCAAGGCCTCCAAGTCAAGCTCCCCAAAGTTGGTAGAGAGTTCATCATCGCTATGCCAAGTTCCCACTGATGACACACCTCTAACATCACCACCATGTGTAAGCAAGGGAAGAACACCTTTAGCACTCCTTGAAGCAATTCTTTGCTCGTTAGACGCAGATGATGAATGCTTCTGCCGATTATACATTGACTGACTACCACATAACATTCTACTTCCTTTCCTCCGAATATTGTCCGAAAGAGAAGGAGAATAACAACTTCCACAAATACCCCTATGTCTTGGTGTCCTTTTAGACCAATAGCAAGGAATCCCACATCCCTGACGACCAGGAAAATCTATATGGTCATCAACCTCGTCATCCCCATCATTCACGGAGGATGCAAAAGCATCCCAAGACCGAACGGTGCTGGGATCCTGATTACGGTATCTATTGTAAGAACTAGTCGATAACGCAGGTGTGCTGTGCGAATAGGAGGAGTCCTCTTTTCGACTGTTCCTCAACAGTTTAGATGATGAATACGACCAATTCTTATGCTTGAGTTTCAGTAGCAATGGAGATGCCACCGAAATTTTTCTCAAGTCCTCAGAATTACTGTAATCTTCGGCGTCATCAGACTGCTCCACGGAGCCATCCCTTCCTAAACCTAAAGCCATTGAAGGTTGACTCTTGAGCAATCTTCTCAGATTCATTTCCTTTTGTTGATATCTAGATATAACATCCAAATGGGCACGAGTATCCTTCCTCTTTTTCTTGATCTCTATTGCTCTTTTCAAGGATGGAGACGCAAGATTCGCATCTCTCCACCCAAAAATTGTTGACGCAGAGTGGCTTTCACCCATGTAAGTATCGCTCCTGGAGCCTCCAGCAATTGTTGCATCGCTCAAACTATCGTCAAGGCTGTCTCGAATGGAACTAGCGTCGTCATCTCCATCAGCATCATTTCTTGGCATTGCGCTTTTCTCACTGGAAGATTTTTGAGTCTTCCAATTATAGAGAAACAGACTCCTTTCTCTCCCAGTATGACTCCCGTTCTTGAAGTGGGAATCCAGATGCAAACGAGTATTATTTACAAGTGGGGTCACACTCCGATTGTCGAACTGTTTAAAAGCGGAAGTCGCAGCTGCAGATCTGGAGGAACTGAGAGGTGACCGCCATGAAGAGGTTGTTCCAGGATCCCGTAAGACCCTGGCCGCCTTCCTGATTTGAGTGAGCTCCTTCTTCTTCAAGTGTAGTCTGCTAGGATCAGAAACTCTCATTTCTGCCATTTTCTTCAAGTGGACTTTGAGAAAAAAAACAAAGAAGCAAAAGAATAAAAAAAGAAAACAAAAACTCCCCTCTCTAGCCCTCTCTAGCTCTAGCAGGTGGGGGACACAAATGACGAGAAGAAGAAAAAGA
The DNA here is from genome assembly GCA_019804595.1 of Bruguiera parviflora. Lineage (NCBI taxonomy): Eukaryota > Viridiplantae > Streptophyta > Magnoliopsida > Malpighiales > Rhizophoraceae > Bruguiera > Bruguiera parviflora. The sequence continues at coordinate 9,198,391 of CM034048.1, read as the reverse complement.
AGCCAACTTTGGCGTCAGGAAAATGAAGACATGGAACCCCCCAAGAAAGAAGAAAAACCCATTTTCAATTTCAAGGCCATCCCCCATCGCCACACTGCCATCCCTTTACACACTGATTTTGTTGTAGCAATGGACAGTGGTAGATATTATTACCACTCAACTGGGCGGCAGTAATGTACATTAATAATGCAGAAAAATAAGGTTTTTTTTTTTCAAAAAATGGAAGGGGTGAGACCGTATAGATCAGGAAGCTCATGCGTTGTCGAGACCAATGATCCGGACCAAACCAAGTACTAAGATCTTAAGACAGAGACAGGGACACAGAGAGAGAGAGAGAGAGCGAGTGTCGGATTAAGATGAGCTGCGTTGGCGCCCCATACGAGCTCTTGAAAGTTGAAAATCTTCTTTTACTACTTTCATTTGTTTTTGCTCAGAGGCTCCGCCCAACTCCAACGCGTGCGCGTGGTGGTGGGTTGTGTGTTTTCTGCTTTTTTCATGTACGAGAGATCGATCGACAGGATCGATGGGGTAAAATGTGAAAGCCACACACAAAACAACTCCACAGTCCCCTCCAACTCCAAGCGAGCGATCCATGGCCCAAAAGGACAAAAAGAGAAAAAATTAACTTGTTACACCCGTTATGATCTTTTCCGTCCTGTATCGTATGTACATAGATATATATAGTATGTATATATACTATGTAGTATTTGCATGTATGTTTTATACATATAGATATATATTCTATGCTTTCATTTGTTGTCGATAATATAATTTTTTTTTTGTGTTAGGTAAATTAAAAAATATAATTGATAAAAAATAATTATAAAATAACAAATAATAATAGTTCCTTTTCATAAATAATTTTTACTCAAAATAAATTAAAATTATTTTTAAATAATTGTCGATTTTATTTATTATTAAAATTCTACAAACACTATTATTACTCACTACTCATCAATCGTAAATTAATTTCATCAGTTATAATAATTTTTTTAATTAGTACTAATATATATTTATCATGTAAAAAATTAATCAAAATTTTTTTATAATTTTATTTATAATAATAATAATAATAATAATAATTAATTTGTATTAAAATTTTTAATCTTATTATCATAATTTCACTTTACAACAATTAAAATTAAAAAATTATTTTTTGATAGCATAATTAAATAGTAAAAGATAATATTTAAAAAATTCAATAAACATTTTTTATAAATAAATTATTTTTTAACAAACATAGAAATATAAACGTATATAAATTTTGGTTATATATTATGTGTTTTATCTTTTTGTAAGTGGCCAATTGTTTTCAACATTGGTATTTGCTCGGTGTGACTCCTAAACCAAAGTTATGCGTGTTAGTCCAACCATTTTTGTACGTGACTTTAGTACTTCAAAAAAAAAAAAAAAGTTCTTTCGATCAACACTCTAATAATTTATTTATGATATTGATAGACATAAGGCGTGGCGATGCTAATGCCTTGATTTGATCTTTCGTCGCTCGAGAGTTAGCTTCGTTTTCGTGCCCTAATACAGGTCAAAACAAAAAAGGAAAAAAAAATATAAATTTTTTATATATTTCTAAAATGTAAATAATATAAATATTTATAATTAAAAAGAAAATAACCTTTTAAAAAATTCTAAATTTTTCTTTTTACTTTTTATTTTCTAAAGAGTAAAAGATTTTTTAAATTTATCTTTAAAAAATCATAATTTAAGTTTTTTTTTTACTTTTTTCTTTTAATTTCTTTAAAAAAATACCCTTAAATTTATTTTTTTACTTTTTAAAAAAAGTCAAAATATAAATTTTCATTTAAATAAAATACAAATAAAGATATATTTTTTAATAAAAAAGTATTATGGTTGATATTTATAAAATGACAATTATACCCTTATATAAAAACTAAGTAGCCCTTTAAATGTGGTGACAGATGACTTATATGTTAATAAATATTTGGTGTTATACGTGAATGTGATTGAAGGCACTTTGGTATTTTGCAAAATCAATATAATTGTGAGATCCGCCCTCGTTTAATCTTTTACCGCCTTGCTCAACGTTTTGGTGAGAATTTTCTTTCTTGGAACTCACGCCAAAATTTGGCCCAATTTTCCCATATTTTTCTTTCTCACTTACAAACTAAACCAAAAAAAAAAAAAAAAAAAAACTATTGTATTTAACACCCTTTTTGTTTTTCCTTTTCCTCATTAGATTCTTTCTCACTGTTTTTATAACCACACCAAACAGACGGTAAGAGTGTGGATAGCAATTGTCAAAAAAAAAAAAAAAAAAAGCATTAATTACGTGAATTCCAAAAAACCAACTTTTTTCATTTTCTCTCGTGTTTATGAGCATCGCTTTATTACAATAACCAAAAAAAAAAAAAAAATGACGACATTTGTATTCTCAAAAGAAGAAGACAGTCACAAGCATGTCTTCTTTCTATTTAATCTCATTTTCTATTACATTAGCAACTTTGGCAAGACAGTCACAAGTATCTTATTCTATTCACATGTTTGCTGACACGATGAATCTGGAAGTGTGCGAGAGTGGTGAAAATGCTTCTTTTGTATGCTCCCAGCTGTTGAGCTATGGTGGCCTCAAGTTTTGACCCAGGCATTTTGATAGCTAGAACTGCGTATCAGCACTAAAATTCTGCAATTACATTGACTCGGAATAAAGAGAGATTGCAATTTGTACATCAAATGTATCATCGTTAATCTCGCAATACCAACTTAGCTTCATATTTGCTAGCAAAAGTTTCCGACATAGCAAGAGTGACTCTGCTTATATGCTCCCCAATAGCAACTCCCACACCCACGCCTCCATAGACAATAAAAATATCATCATCGGTATTTTTACCTTTCTGTAACGCAATACTTGCGATGGCCATAATTGCAGCGTACAAGGTTCTGATGAGGGCATGGAGTGATGAAGCTGTTGAGAATGTGCATGGAGATTACGTATCATGGCAACGATTATTTGTAGAGTATAGAACTTCTTCCATAAAATGCTGTGTATTGTGGGCCTTCCATACAGTCTGTGCATCCATCAAGAGTAATTCAACAAGTGGGTCCTTTTCCAATATGTGCGTAAGGTCCTCAAATCATACCTCAAGGCTCTCTGGATCCCACCCATAAGTGCAGGCTTACGGGATAACAAAATAGAAAATTTTGAAAAAATAAATAATAATAATAATAATAATAATAATAAATAGACACACAGAATTACGTCTTGATACAAGAAATTTGAAATCAACAAGTTCAATTGCAACCCGGACCCTCGTGTGTTCGTGAGAAGGACGAGAAGCTTCCATACCAACTCGAGTCACTTCAACTAAAAGAGTTTCAATTAGTACTTTATGTTATCTTATTTTTTAACTTATAAACAAAAATTCCCTCCTTTTCTTTTGCTACATGGGAGGACGTCACAAAATGATTGTAATATTTTCCATTCAAAAAAAAGAGAAAAGAAAAAAAAAGAAACGTAAATAACACAAAAAAATGTCTTAAAACTTTTTTTTTTACAAAGTATATTGTTAAAAATAAATATTTTCTATAAAAAATTATATGCAAATAAAAATCTTATTTTACAGAACTATAAAATAATATTTATTTTATAATTTATAAAAAATTTTAAATTTTTTATACAAATATAAATGATTCAAATTCAGAATTAATATAAGAAAATTAAATTATCACAGTAATAAAATTATTAGTTATTATTTTTATTTTTAATATTTATTTTTATTAAATATTAAGTTAAAAATAATATTAACAAAATTTCTTTCTTTTCAAAAAAAATAATTTTATACCTTAATTATCATAAAAAATTATTTTTATAAAATATTAAGTTAAAAATAATATTTATTTTTTTTTCTTTCACAAAAATAATACAAATATTTTCTCATTTCTCTTGTATTTTAATTATTAAAAATTATTAAATTTAACAAATAAAATATTAATTTTATTATCTTACTTATTAAATACACGCTAATAAAAAAAATATATCGTATAATAATCGTCGTAATCTACAATATTATAACAATACATTAAAAAATAAAATTAATTTTAAAAATAATATATTTAAACGTTTTATATTAATATTATTTTATGTATAATTATTATTTTTATATTTAATTATAATTTTTTCGTACTTTTTGTTATATATATATATATTCGATACGTAATCGTTGCACTGTACGTTTGTTGTACGTGCAAAACTTGTCCACGGGATTTATTTAATCGCTACTCCACCTTTTTTGTTCACCTTGATTGTTTCTTTTCTTCCTACTTATTCGTTTGAAAAGATGGCTTCGGCGTGCTCCACTACTTACGGGGAATCGAAGCGCTTTTTTAAGCTGAAGATGTCTTTTCACCCCGCAACTCACGGTGGAGAGAAAGAAAGAGATAACTTTGCACAAGACACGAAACAGGACAAATTGGATTTGTTAATAGTTTCTATATATATATATATATATATATATTTCTTAAAACATTTTATTAAAATAAAATATAATTAAAATAATTTTTTTGAAAAATATAAGAAATTTAGATGAATATTGGTGTAAGTAGAAGACCATTCCACTGAAACGATGAAGACAGAGAATGCAGAGAAGGGGAGAGAATAGTCAACTTGTGTACGAAATAAATACTGTATCGTTTCATTGTCAACCAATCCCACGTAAGAAATTAAATGCCAAATTTTCCGTTTCTCCCCATTAGTAAATATGTGTCGAATATCTTCTTTTCGGAGTAATCATTCAAAGAGAAATCAATGTTTTCATTTTCATGAATGATACCAACTTAGGAGTTACAAAAAAAAAAAAAAACGAAGGCTACCAATGCTTGACCAAAGTTCCCTTTTTTGCACAGCAACATAAATCCATAGGCTTATTGTATTGGATTTGAATCAGGAAGCGTTTTTTATTTCTTTTATGTATCTTTTAATACAACGCAAGGCAGAATTAATGATAGGTAACAGGGAATGATGTGTGAATTTGCACACAATAAGGTCACAGTGCAACGGATGAACAAGGGAGAGAGAGACGGAGAGAGAGAGAGAGAGAAAAAAAAAGGAAAAGAAAAACCATTCGGATTAAATCAGTAAATTGCACCAATTTGATATAAATATGACGGTGACAACAGTTGGCACGCACCACCCCAAACACAATTCCTGAGAAAGGTAAACATGATAGAGAACAGGTTACAGAAACTTAAAAATCCAATCCGCGGCCATTTGATTTCATTGACAAAAATGGCCAAGAAGTTATGCTTTGCTTCTGTAACGGCCAATGAAAAGTAATAAACTTGCCTGCTTTCTTTGGTTCACGTCTGCCTTCATCTTCAGCAGCTAACTTTAAAGTCTAGCCCTCTGGCCACTGCAACCGGGACACTTGTACTGCTTGATATGTTCTGCCTTCGCAGGTGTGATCTTGACACATTTTCCATGAAACCCTTTCTCGCATACATCACAGCAAATCCAGAATTCATCAGTGCCATAGCTCTCACCATATGCCCCACAAAAAGCACCCTGTTCGTCCTATTCTTCCTTCTCTCCACTACCATCATCTTCCTTAGGCGGTGGAGACATCTTCACTGCCTTGTTTTGGGACTCAGATTCCCGAGATTGCTTAAGAATTGATCCATGCGGCAAAAACAGTATCAAAATTTGTGGAAAAAAGCAAACAAATACGGGAAAACATATGAAAGGGACAATACAATTCACAAATGTTTAACATCTTCCCACTTCATTTGCTTTTACTACTGTTGTGAGTTCCTGATTGATCCTTAGATGGCTGAACATTTCCTGACAAAGCTTCAACTACTGACACAACTTCAAATAGTGTAGAGAGCTTATTTATCATATGGAAAAGCTTCTTCCTGCAAACCAAGTTCCAACCACCATTACAACAGTATTGTTATGTTATATTGGTCGATAAACTGACTTAGCACAGTAATTATCCTTGATTTAATTGAAGACTGGCAATGAACCAGTATTCGGTTGTACAGCTCTTGCAACTGGTGTTGAATAACGATTATAGAAGTGGGTCTCAAACCATTATCTATGTTCAGATATGGATACCATCATAATGATTATTCAATCATTGGCTTTAAATTTCTTCTGCTATGATAGACCAGAAGTTATTGTCCAAATATTCAATGATAATACCCGGGAAAAGCTTGGATGAAGACAATAAACAATTGCACGAGGAAGAACTCCCCAGGCCCCCAATAGAAAAATAATTAAATGGGTAAAGTTTATCCAAAAGAAAGAGGGAAATAAAAAAAAAGAGAGAAAAAAAATAAAAGGAACAAAAAGGAAAAAAAAAAAAGAAGTAGAACATGAAGCCTAATGGCAGAAAATAAAAGGTGATGCCTTGGGCCACAATGACCCAAAGTTGACTGTGCAAATTACAGAAGGTTGAATTGCCTTGTCAACCAATGACAAGATAAAGGGTGAAAACTGCTTTACCGTGACTGAGATCAAAATCAGCTCACAAGAACTCCATGAGATCAGTGATGTGGGACACAGAGAAATAGGACAATACAATGAAAGGAAGAAAAGGGATGAAAGCATTTAGTTCAGATTTCTGAGGAACTAGGAGGAAAAGGAGGCTGCAAACCCAATTCAAGTCCCATACAAGGAATCGACAAGAGCATGGAATGGTTTATTTGTGTTAAAAAATTGCTAAGATGGTCAGTTCGAGCGACAACGGGCTAGTCACTTTTGTTAAATTGTATTGGTGCAGTATTCAAGTTACTGGGTCAGAGAATCACCATAGGACGTTCAGCTGATATCAGAGCATCCCCCACTACTATTCCGATTTTGCGATGCCAGCCCATATAGCTTGGTGGAGATTTTAAGCAAGATTAAGCGCTGAATGGGGATGATTCTGGCCAGATTATGAACCCCAACAAGGAAGTCAAGGATACGAGGGGAAGAGAAAAGAACCACATCCGGTTCAAGCCCAACATAAAAAATGGCCGAGAGGATGGGATTGTTTATAAGTCTAAAAGATCATAAAACCATTTCAAATCAACAGTTTCGGTTTTTCCTGTCATTAGGTTAGTTGGTCGTTTTGGGACATCCAAATTAATGCACATCCCTCGCAACATGTGGAATATGCTTCCAAGCCTGCCTATATGGCCCAGGGAGAAACGTAGGCCAGATTACAGACCCTAATGATGCAGATCATGGGCTTTGACATGCCGAGAGAATATAACATGTTTCTTTAAGATTAGCTACCAGTAACTTGAATGACATGTTTTGTAATTTCAGCTCGATGGTTGAATTTGAGACCAATTCATTTAAGCTTGATTCATTTAAGATCATGGGCCTAATGAGCTCATCTATGCAAACAAGTGATTCTTCAACCCAGCTTTGATGCTCGTTCAGCAAACAAGTTGAGCTTAAGATGGTGAATAAGCTGAGCTTAACCAACCTTGAGCTCCACTCGTTCAGGTTCATAAGTGGCTTATTAGGAACTTCATTAAGAGGTTCAGTCCACTAATTTTTAAATTAGGAAATATGTTTTTACAATTAAATATTTGATTGATTTTCTCATTAAAATAAATGCCTTTTGTTCTTTATTTTCTAAGTTTACTTATCCCATCAATTTTCATAGTTTTTATTACTTTTTTAGTTTCATAAATTTAAGCATATTGTCCATAAAAAAAAAAATCGAGTCTTAGCTCATTAAAAACTTAATTAAAGTTCAACTCACTCAAGTTTATAAAGAAGTCATTTATGAACAAGATTAGATATACTTAATTTTGTTTGATTAAATGATATAAATACCGAGCTCTAGAGAATAGGGATAAAAATAAAAGAAAAAGATAATTTTAGATTTTGTAAGAGGTTTTTTTTTTTAATTTTTTTTTCTTAATTTAAGTTAGTGATGGGAAAAGAAAAATTTTGGTTATTTAGTATTTACTTGACTTGTTAACAAGTATATCAATAAAACAAAAGATCTATTTATAGGCATATAGAAAATAAATCTTAAAATACAACTTGTAAATAATATAAAATTCCATAAAAGGCCAAAAATGTAAAACCACTAAATAAAAATACATATAGCATAAAATATTAAAGTTCAACATCATTTGCATTATTTTTTTCTATTAAAAAGAACTATACTCTGTGGTTAAATATGAAGCATAGTTAAAATAAGTTGCAAAACAAATGGCATGTAGTAATACATCAATGAATTGCGACCTGTTGATGTGTTGTATGAGACAAGCTTATTATTAGTCCCTTGAACTAGTTAACTTGAGAATATAAGTAAATTGGTGGTACCTTACACCAATTTTTAAATTTTATACCAATTTTTACATAAGGATTTGGGTGTGAACACCTAAGGAAATAAGGTGAGGTAAGAACATATGTATTGTAACACATTAAGAGAGACTAATTCATTGGTGTCAAGTAAGAAGGATGTTTGAGTTGTTGTTTGGTGCGACAGTATGCACTAGTAGCACGACAATGTACACTAACGACACACCAATATATTGTTAGCAGCAGAGTGACAAATCAAGTATATTAATGTCTTCTTTTACAAGAGTGCTAGGATATCTAATACTCTTTAGGGGGTAGTGCATGTCTCCTATTAAAGTTAGCTAATATTAATGCATGAACTTGGGTTTGGGGTGACAATATGAGAGCTTGTTGCAACTGGTTAACAAGTGCTTTAAGAATTGATTACAATGTTGATAAGTTATTGGTGCATAAGTTTCGGGTTCAGACTGATGCTATATGAGTTAAATTTTGGACAAGCTAGTAAGGTAAGAGCTTAAAGTGTGGACTAAGTTAGATGATGTCTTATATCCCACAAGATAGAGAGATCATAGGATTGTGCTACTATAAAAACATGGACATATATGTTGGTGACATAAATGACAAACAAGTTAGAGTTTTATTCAAAATGATGCATTGACATGCTCTCCTCAAAGGAAAGAGAATATGGGTGACAAAGAGAATGGCTAATCAAGACCCTCATAAGGTGTCAAGCTTTCTTTTAACATAGTTATATGTTATAGCCAAGGAAGTTGAGGAGTGTTCTTAAGAGAGGTAATTCTCATTATGCATTATTAGCTTGGTAACTAAGTCATGTATACCCTTAGATAGTTAAGAGTGTTAACTATAACTTCTATATATAAATGTATATTGCAGTCAAGGTTTCATATGAAATTATAGAGAAAAACACTAGTGTTAGACTTTTGGCAAATCCTTTATGTTTTATGAGAAAAGTAATAAAAATTAGGAAGTGATTTTTATAAGAGTACTTATACCTTATGTGTGTTAAAGTGGCTGAGACTAAGTAGAACACATTGTTATCACAAGGTCAAAAATTTAAGTGAAAGGATTGGCCTTATGATAACTAGTATTAAAGCACTAAGATTCGATCTATGGTTAATAGATCAGGTCTTGATACAATGTAAGAGTGGGTGACCAAGATTAAAAAGGTTTTCATTAATATTATTGAGGAGCAAGACTTAAGGAGTTGGAAACATAGGTACATCTTTTGTAATCTATTTATGGTAGTCTCAATTTTGTCTAAATCAATTGTTTTGGTGATGTAAAGTAAGATGTTGTTGTCCTCAAGAAGGCTATAAGTAGCTAACTAACTGAGGTTACCAATTCTTCTAAAGAGGTAAAGGTACTAAAGTCTAAAGCCTCTAAAGGAGAGTGTGATGTTAAAGTGATTGCAAATTTTTTGTAGGATATAAAGTAATACTTTATGGTGGTTGAGTGCTAGACGAGAAGAAAATGATGCTTACTAATATGAATCTCACCAAAGATGCCAAGTTGTGGTGATCGACTAAGTTTGATGATGATGCAAGTGTGGGCAAGCCTCTTATAAACATATGGAAAAGCTTAAGGAAGGAATTAGGAGATTAATTTCTTCTTTACAACACATTTTAAGTTATAAGGGAATCTTTAAAGAAATTAAAACATAGTGGCATGATATAAGACTATGTGAAAGAATTCAATTCCTTAATACTTAACATCCATAACATGCTGGATGAAGACAAACTCTTGAACTTTTTATCTATCTAGTCTTTAATCATAGGCTTAAATTGAGTTACAAAGGTAAGGTGTTAAAAACTTGCCTTTAGTCATGACTATTGCTAATGGATTGATTGACTTTAAAATCAATAAGTCCTTATATTCTAATGTGAAAAAGCAACATAAAAACAAGGGTTAAAAAAAGAAGAAGAAGGAAGGTAAAAAGAAGAAAAGGCAAAAGGATAAAAGCAAAGATAAAGGCAAAGGCATCATTTGAGAGTAAGGTAAAAAGAAGTCAAATTCTAATTATATCAATTGTAATAAGCCTTATTATGCTAAGGAATGCCTTAATAGGGAAAACCTAAGTGTTATGGTTATTAAAGAAAGTGGCAGAGGCACCATCATGAATGGCTATGACCTTTCTTGTATTAATCCTTTATAATTGGTAAATACGATAAACGTTTTCAACAATTTGGCCTAATGTATATAAAGATTGGGTTTAGCAATTGAGAGTTGATGATAATGGTTGAAACTAATGTCATACATAACTTTGTTATCAAAGGAATGGTGGAGTCACTTGGCTTGAATATCATTAAGAGTGGTAGCTAAATAAAGACAATAAATTTGGTAGTGTATGAGTTGCTTAGTGCCATAATGGGTATGAAAGTAATCTTTAAAAATTAGGTTGACAATCTTAATTATATAGTTATACCATTATATGGCTTTGATATTATTTTGGGGGTTGAGTTCTTTATGTATACAAAAGTTGCTTTATTGTCTCATTTTAGTGGGCTAATGATTATAAATGAAAATTATTCTTAATTTGTCATAGGTAAAATCACTCTTTTAATTGACATTGATAAAAAGTTGAGTGTTATGCTTTCTATTATGTAGGTAGAGCATGACTTGAAAAGGGGTGAGGATATTTACTTGGTTGTATTGATTAAAATCAAGGGGGTGGTTATTATTGAGGTGCTTGATGGTGTTGCTAAACTATTAAGCGACTTTGTGTACATAATGCCTTTAGAGCTAGAAAAGTGTTTTTCACCTAAGCATTCCATTGACTACAAAATTGATTTGGTTTTGGGCTACAAACCTTCTCCTAAAGTCCTTTATTGTATAAATAAGGTGAAATTGATTGAATTAAGGAAGTAATTGATAGAGTTGTTGGATGCAAGTTTCATTTAGCCCTCTAAAGTACTTTATAGTGTCCCAATATTGTTCCAAAAAAACTATGATAGCTTTTTATAGATGTATTTGGATTATAGGGTCTTAAACAAGATTATGGTGAAGAATAAGTATCCTATCCCTTTACAAGTGAAAATGTTTGATTAGTTAACTAAAGTATCATTCTTCACTAAATTGGATTTGCATTTATGATATTGGCGAGTTAGAATTATAGAAGGAGATAAAGGGAAAACCATATGCATCACTCATTATGGCTTTTATGGGTTTTTTATGATGCCTTTTAGTTTGATTAATGCCCTTGTTACTTTTTGTAATTTAATAAATGATTTGTTTTATGACTTTATTGATTGATTTATGGTAATATATCTTAAGGATATTATTATGTATAGTGAGTCTTTTAAGGATCACTTGTCTCACTTTTAAATGGTGTTGTCTTAATTGAGGGAGCACTAATTACATGTTAAGAAAGTAAAGCACAAATTTGCTTGGTAAGAAATAATGTTCCTTGGGCATATGATCAATCAAAGGTATATGAGAATGGAGAAAGAAAGGTTTAGGCTTTTGTATAATAGTCAGCTCCAACTAAGGTCTCTAAGTTATTGTTCTTTTTTGACTTATTTAACTATTATAAGAAGTTTGTGCATGATTACTTTAAAAAAGTGGCTCTTTTCACTAACTTGTTGAGGAAAGATTGGCCATAGATTGCTAAGAAGTTTTTGATAAGTTAAAAGTAACAATATTAATGAAATTAGTGTTGTGACTATCCAACTTTGAGTTGCCTTTTGATATCAATACAGATGCATTTAACAAAATCATTGGTGGTGCATTGGTCCAAGTTGGTCAACTTATTGTATACAAAAGTAAAAAATTCAATGAGGTAGAATAATGATATTTGGCTTATAAGAAGGAAATGCTTGCTATTGTGCATTACTTAGAATTTGGTAGGTTCACTTATTGGGCACCAAGTTTGTAATTCATATAGATATTATGGCCAACACATTCTTCCAAACTTAGAAAAAGCTTTTTGTAAGGCAAGTTCAGTGACAAGAGTTCTTGGCGAAGTACAACTTTTTATGAGAGTATAAACTTGAAAGGTACAATCAAGTTGTGGATACCTTAAGTTATTAATAAGTGCAAGAAGTTATTATTTCTCTTACCCAAGTTCAAAACAACTTTTTGGATAGAGTCAAAATGCTAGCCCTCCATGATAAAGACTATTGAAAACTTGTGTAACAAGTGAATAAAGGTATGATAAGATGATATTGGCTTGGTATTGGGTTATTTCATGTTAAGTGAAACTATTTGTATGTTGTAAATGGTGTAGACTTTAGAAAAGAGATTTTGTAGGAGGGTCATGACTCCCTATAAATTGGTCATCTTAGTGTGAAAAGGATGATAGCTTTGCTATCTTGTAGCTATCATTGGCCAAAAATAGAAGATGATGTTAAGGTACATATGAAGACATGCCTCGTTTGTTAATAAGGTAAAGCAAATTGATGTAAAGAAGTGAGGTTGCTATAACCATTGCTTATTCTAACAAAACTATGGGTGTTAGTTTCCACGGATTTCATTGGTAAGTTTCCAAAGGTTAGTGGCATAAGTTCTATCATGGTAGTGGTTAATCAATTTTCAAAGTATGTAACATTTATTTTAGCCCTTTCCTTATGTTAAGTAGAGATGGCCATTGAATTGTTTTACAAATAAATGGCCAAATATTTTGAATTGCTCGAAAATATTATGAGCGATCAAATCCTTATTTCATAGATAGGCTTTGGATAACTTTATTCAATATGATGAGTTTTAAATTGAAATTTTTCGTTACCAACCATCCTCAAATTAATAGTTAAATAAAGTAGATTAATGCTTGTTAAAGTAATATCTTTGGTATTGTGTGATTGCTAATTAATGAAATTGGTTAGAGTCATTTGATTCTGCCTAATTTTACTTATTGGCCTTTTTTAATAGGTATGAGTCTCTTTAAGTTAGCCATAAGACATTGGCCTCTTACTCCTAATGAGGTTGTAAGAATAGGTTTTAATGAAAAATATTTAACTACTTATTAATATGCATGTTTAAAACAAGAGTTGTTTGATAAAGTTTAAGACAATTTAAACTTTGCATGAAGAAGTATGCTGATAAAGAAAGATGGGACATTGAGTTTCAAGTTGGGACAAAATGTTGTTAAAACTAACTCCTCAAATCTAAAAAAGGATTAGTAGCAAAATTGTGCATCTGAGGTTAATTACAAAGTATAACAATTCCTTCGTGGTGGTTAAAAATGTTAGCAATATTACTTATTAAGTGTAATTACTAAAAAAGTTAAAGGTGCATTTGACCTCATATGTAAGCTTCTTGAAATCTTTCCGTAAGGAAGATAGCGATGAGCCTTTAAGGAAACAAGCAAGACATACTCCCTAAAAATTAGGATATAGTTTTAGTGTGAAGTGGAAAAGATTCTACACCATTGAATGTAGAGGTAAAACAAGAAGAATCATTGAGTTAAATACCTAGTGAAGTGGAAGGTGGTATGGTGTAGCTTGTGATAGCTTAGGCTTAATATGCAAGTAAGACAAGTATGGTAATTCATGTTTGGCAGAACCTTTAAGAAAAAAACATA
>CM034048.1:9166027-9184567 GCA_019804595.1 Bruguiera parviflora | reverse complement strand
AGTAACTCCTCTAATTTAATAAGAACTTCCTCCTTTTAGGTTATAAGATAAGTAGTTTCTCCCTTTTTGATTCCTTTTTTCATTACTAATAGTTGGCAATTGCTTCCTCATACCTTAATGATTATATGTACCATACAAGTGGTTTTCCTTACAAAAATAGCCATAAAATGAAGGTAAGGGATAGAATGCTCTTAACATAATCAAAAAAATCTATACATAGTATCACTTAGAAGTCATTAATATGTACTACCAAGAAGTTTATCATGCCCTTCCATAATCCCAAGTATAGTTTTACCTTTTGTGTTATGCCTTCTAATGACTTGGTAAAAATATTAATAAAATTTATTCAATTTAATCCTTTAGAGACCTTTAAGTTTAGCTTTTTTATTTCATTATTTGAAACAAAATTATATGTTGCCCTCATATCCACCATTATTTTGGTGTACTTTACAATAAACATCAACCCTATGTACATTAGCCTTTTCTTGATTATGATAATTGCATAATCTTGAGAAAATTAAGGAGTTGCAACATGCCTATTGGTGCATGGCAATGTCCTTATTCCTTTCCTTGATCATGACACTTAAAGCGCACCTTTTAAGGTAATCATAAACCTAATAATTCCCTTTATAAAGGAAACAATCCAATTTAGGCTTAAAGTTACTTTATTTATCAAAGTTTTTGCTTTTATAGAAGGTTTTACTTGTAAAAAGCTCGTTATTTCTTTTTGCAATAGTCTTGTCTCATTTTTTTGAATTATGTTGAGAGCTCTTATTTCCTTTACCTTTGCCCTTATACTCCTAAAGCTTTATCTTATCGTTATTTTTAAAGCCTTTTGACTCAATGTAGTCAACAAAATACTCAATAATAATAATTATGACGGTAATGTCTAAGACAATGCAATGGCTTAGTTCTTATTGATCTTATAACTATAATCCATCCATGAAGTTAAAGAGTAGTTCACTTTGAGTTATGTCAGAAAATCTAAGTCATAAGGGAGAAAATTTGTGCCATCTTGTTTCAAACTCTTAAGCTTCCTTTAAGCCAAGAAACCCTAATCTTTCAAATAAAATTATATCTTAAGCTCTCTTTTAAACTCATCCTAAGTCCAAATCATATTAGCATCTTAGGCAAAGTTGTTGCATTTTATACACCATCAAAATATAATATCATAAGTAAGATTGAGGATTGCAACATATACCTTAATGTTGTTTTTAACACAAGTTATCTTGAAGTATTGTTTCATATTTTATAAAAAATTATCAATCTCCTTATCATCCTAGTTACCACATAGGATTTTGGATTAAGTATCTTCAATTTCAAACGTTCCCTATTTTTCATTATCTCTTAAGCAAGTGCTTCTTTAAACATCACCTAATCCTTCCACATTTTATCTAATTGAGTTTAGAACTTGGCAAACACACAAACACATTAAGTTGAAAGGCTTCTTACTCTGTATACATACAAGAATTCACTAAATCAAGACTCAAAAGTGTGGCATCCTTGATTTCTTGGAGTTTTCCAAATCTCTCCTTCAATTCTTGCTTAAAGATGATGAGACACTCCCTTGCTTTGTCCATTAATACTTCTACCTTCTTAAGCCTTGTCTTGAAGGCTCCCATAACACTCAATAATTCTTTTTATCTTTCCTTCCATAAGTATTATGATTCCTTGCTCTTAAGGGTTCTTACGGCTCTTAGACAATGGTAAAGACAATATTGTTTTCACCATCCAACATCTTGCCTTAATATAAACCTAAAATGAGCCAAACTTTATCAATCAAACTCCTATAAACCTTATTACCTACATTTTAATACTATTTATAACGACCTTAATACATTAATCGGAGATTTTTATAGATAATTCACTTCTAAAAAAAATTCATGCCTACGTGTACATTTAATTCAAAAAGAATTCCCTTTTATTGAAATAAAACTAAAATTGAAAATTATTAAAAACATAAAAATATATTTATCAATTCAAAATGTATTATCAAACATATAAACTAAAAAAAATATTAAAGGTGGTAGAAACTAACTTAACCTAAGCAATTAAACTTAATTTGACAAAAACTTAACTTGACTTAATTTATTTTAACTAAAAAAAATCAAAAATTCATAACTTGACTTAACTTGAAATTGAAATAAGTCAAAAATCACATAACTCACATGTATAATGACTTGAAACCCAAATAACTTAAATTTAAAATAACCTTAAATTCAAATAACTTGACATTTAAATAACTTGAAATTTACAATAACTTAAACTAATATAAATTAAATACGACTCAAAATTTTAATTAAAAACTTATTTTTTATTTAATTTATTTTTATTTATAAATAATAATTATTTTTAATAGTATTTTTATTATATGTGAATTAGTATACACATGAATTTCAAAATATCAAATATCAAATATTTAATTTTAATTTAATACATTATCTCCCCTTTGACAAGCTTATTTTATTAAAAAAAACTTATTCCTTAAACTCCCTTAGAAAAAGATTAGACATTTGTTATATTGGTATAGTTGTGGAGAGAAAATGCTTATAGATAAATGTGACAAAAAAATGACTTAACCTAAATAATTTAACTTAAATCAATCAAAGATTGAATTGATTTGACTTACATTAATTGAAAAGTCAACTTATAACTTGATTTCACCTGAAAAGTCAAATAACATGTATCTAAAACAACTTAAAACTCAAATTACTCAAAATTTGAAATACTCAAAATCCGATGAACTCATATTAAAAAGACTTGAAATACTCTAAATTCAAATAATTCAAGAATTGAAATAGCCAGACCTGAAATCAACTTGCATTTATATGTTACCTCTAAAAACTATATATATCTTTTTTATCGAGTATATATATGAAAATAATACATAATCTTTTTTTTATCAACATCATAAGGTACAACTAAATCTTTTGTTGTGTTATTGGGCTCTCTTTTTTGTTCTTTGATAGTGATTGCTCCAAACCCTCTATAAGCAAATCTTATTTATTTGTTCTTTATTTTCGTTTATTAGTTTTTCTTGAGATTCAACAAATATTATCTTAATATCTTTCACACCAATTTGAATAACTGTAGGATGCAACGAGAAAAAAAATAAATATTACCAGCACTGAGAAAATGAGCTACTAAAAACTATTTAGTTCTCGCCTTTGTTTTTTTTCTTCTTTTCCTATATGACTTCTCTAATATATTCTCCTCCATGTTTTGAAGATAATTGGGAGTATTTTTCAGCTTGTCTATACTTTAAAGAATTTGGAATTTATATCACTTCAAAAAATTGAAATCTAGAATAGAAAAATCTTTAAAGCATATTGATAAATGAGATTAAATTACAAGAATATTAAATTGTTCTTCATTAATATATAAATATAGTAATGCAACCTGGTGGAGTTAAGATTTCTTTGGGAAGCACAAATGAACAAGGTAATGTCCTAGATTTCAATACAAAAATAAAAATAAATAAATAAATAGAAAAAGCTAGGAGATCAAAGCATATATGGTATTAACTATTTAAACATCGGGAGACCAATAATTTAGTCAATTCTGTTAAAAATAGTAACTTAGTTAAACAATCTGCTGAAGCCATTAACAAAATAAAAAATGAGGGAAACTTAGTCATATATATATATATATAACCTATAAATAGGAGGTTTATTTTGGATAGAATTAAACTATCACACTTTTATATTTTATATCATAGATAAATTTTAAAAAAAAAAATAATTGTTACTTTAATCTATTACATATGACAAATTCCAATCAAATGCAAGTATGTACGGCTATAGTTGACAAACAATTTTAATTTTTAATCTTTAATTTTTCAACTACGTACTCATAATAGTTAGCACATGGACTTCTTCCGCCCTTGTGGTGTCAACCGCCCGTGACTTAAGAAAAAGGAAGAGTTATTAAACGCAGCAGTGTCCTGCAAATGTCATGCATGGGCAGTCCCACGTCCCACGTCCCGACGTGGAACTTATGCTAAAATTTATAATATCCGAGATTTATATAAACGGTGAGAAAAGATCCGTTCGAATTTTTATTAACGACCTTTCATCTCTATCAGTATACGTGCTTTTGTATATTTCGTGAATGTCAAATAATACACTAAAAATTTATATTTATTTAAAAATTTAAGTTAATAAATGATGATAACTTATCATATATATTATAAATTTTATTAAATTTGTACATTTGAGCGATATGAGATTAATATGTACTACAATGAAATTAAATTGAACAAACCATATTTAAGTACAAAGCTCATTAACGTTGGACTAATTTCATTAGACTGAATATTAAAAAAAAATGTCAAATTAATCAATAGCGAATGAAGATAAGAGGATAAATTAAATCTTACTATCATACTAAGAAATTTCTCTATTAAAAAAATTTAGATTATTAAATAAAATTCAGACCATGTATTAAATCGCAATACGTTCTTTCACACATAATATGTATGTTTGTTGGGCTGTAAGCACGAATAAAATACAAATGTATTATATTTGTAGAAATTTACAATAAAATGTAATAATAACGTTATTTGGATAGAAGAATTTTTATTCATAAAAATCTAATATAATATTTAAAACTTATTTTATTCAAAAATTTTAATTACTAAATGAGATATAAAAAAATAAACTATACGTTAAATTTTAACAAAAGTATTATGTAAAGAATTTTATAATATGGTATTAAAATTTTATATCTAAAAAATTTTGTATTCACGTCATGATATTATTATAAATTTTTATGAATACAATAAATATGTTTTCTATTCATATTTTTAATTTATTAAGTTTTTATAGGAAGAAATATATTAAAATTTAATTTACAATTTATATTTTAAATCTCAGTCAACAATTTAATCTTTTGGAATGAATAATTATTGGAATGAATGAATTTTGGATAATGAAACGGTTTGTAAAAGACACAAATAACATAGAAGCACTAAGAGGAGCATACAGAGGGAGAAACGAAAAAAAAAAAAAAACGGAAAACCTCTAGGGTTTGTATCTACGATGTCTGCAAACAAATATCCCTCCACAGCAGAGTACCTTAAGATACAAATAACGCACACAGTCTTATTAAGTAAAATTATATTTAGTTCGCAGACTAAAAAGTTACATTAAGTTAAAAAAAAAAGAAGTAAATTTCATAATATCTAATAAAAATTATTAATTATCATTAAAATTATATATAATTAGATGTAGATTTAATTGTATTAAATATTTTAATAAAAAATTTAAATTTATAAACATATAATATAAACAAAATTTTCTAAAGATTAGATCAGAACGAAGTAGAGGTAAAATAAAGTAAATTACGTTATCTTGGAACACAGCTTTTGTAGACGCGATTGAGTGATACTCAGCAGCCCCTCGACGCCCTCTTCGGCTAGAAAATAAAAGGAAGAAAACGGAAAAATCGCAGTTACTGCCTCTCCCCCATCCCCCCCACCTCAAAAAAAAAAAAAAAAAAAGATTTTCCAGTTTTCCAAATTAACTTAATTTTCCCAGCACATTTATCGAGCAAACAGGTAGATCTATGGAGGGGATTGCATGTCAACGATCGCGTTTCAATCTAGTCCAGCTGTGCTCTAAATACAGAACAAAATTGCACGGAGGGTGCAAGACAGAACACAGAATGTTACGCGGATTGGACTTGGGTGGATCGGTGCGTTGCAGCAGTTATACGATTATTATTACGAAAAATTTATCTGAACGTTAAAAAAAAAAAAACAATAATAATAATAATAATAATAAATTAAATAGATGTAAATAAAATTTATATTATATATAAAATAATGTATATTATGAAAAAGAAATTTATATTTAATAAAATAATCTTCGCGGGGACTGTAAAGGAACATTCACGAGACATCTGCGTTCCAACTATTAACGAGTGTGAGATGGAAAACATGGAAAACAGAGAAAAGGTACAAGTGCACCACAGGTCCCGAGAGAGAAATGGAGATCTATCGGGAGAGAGAGAGAGAGAGAGAGAGACAGAGACAGAGAAGGGGGGGCCCACTGTAGTACTACGTTCCTTCTACACGACAGCCTTGCCCTCTTGGCTCTGCTATGGACACAGACACAACCACTCCACCTCCAAACATCAACCAGCCTTAACTGCGGGAGCATTTAATGAAAAAGTCAGATGATAAAGCAGTGGTCAATGGACCCTCCAGGTCCTGGGGTCCGTTCAGGCAGTTAGTCAAATATTTGACTCCTCGTAATTAAATCAAACGGTGATGGTGGGCCCTCCCTTGTTCGCTCTCTAGTTTTTGATCATACCCCTCCCCTGTCAAGTCGCCTTTCCCTATCGTCCGTTTTTGACTGTCCCCTTTTGCTTGCCTTCTATCCCACATACACACACACACACACAACTTTTATACTCTCTCTCTCCCTCTCCCTCTATCTATATATATATATATATATAATATTTTATACAATATATTAAATTTTAATATAATATAATATATATATATATATTACTATTTTTTGGTCTATTTAAAATTTTTTAATATATATATATATATATATGTATCTGGGGGTGTGTGGCGAGCCAGCGCAAAAACTCACTCGTAATTCGCAATTTGTGCATGAATAACGGAAGAGTCGGCAAAAGAAATAAATGAAAATGAAGCGGAAAATGGGTAGACATCTTGTGACACAGCCGCACTGCAATAATTTGTTGGACGGATATAACTGACTGACTGACAGGTCTTTGTGGGTTGTACAGGCATATATATGTGTACATATATGGGGGGATCCGCCAAGGGTCTGACCGCTGGCGGTTGTGGGGCTGCTTGTTGCGACTGCGACTGCTCCTCTGCCAAAATATTTAATGGACTAATTCTATGCTCTGTGTGTGTGTGTGTGTGTGTGTGTGTGTGTGTGTGTGTGTGTGTGAGGGAGTGAGGGCGAGAGAGAGAGATGCCCAACATTCACATATTCATGTCAATAGTAATGGGATCACCAACTTTTCCTCAAAAAAAAAAAATCATAATGGAATCACCAACTTCACCGATTATAACAATTGCGGGGGACTCCATTTGTCCCCCCATGAGTCGTCATGGCCCATTCCTCTTTCCTTTTTGCTTTTTTTTTTTTTTCTTTTTCTATTTTTGGAGTTGTTGGTGTAGATTTTTTATTTTTTTCTTATTTTTTTTGGGTTGTCAGATTTGGGTTGGCGGGAGAAATTCTTTGCCTTTCCTTTTTTTTTTTTTTTTTTTATATTTTTTTTGTTTGGTTTACGGTTGGGCTCAATCCGGCCATTGATAAATGGACCTATTTGACATTTTTTATTCATAATCCTCTTACTTCGGCCTGCTCGCCTCAGGTTGACCACTCTTAACTTAAGCTTGTTTTGTAATAGGCTTGAGCTTTGAGTTTTATATTTCCATTAGGTCCAGTCCGACTACGCCTGAATAGCCAATAAGACATCACATATATATATATTTTTTATGTACATGCTTTTTTGTTTTTTTTCTTTTTAATAATTTCTCGGTATTAGCATTTTCGACCATCGATCACTATGTTGCTTTTTTTTTAAAAAAAAAATCATAATTTTTTAGAAAATATTAAAAAAAAAAAAAGTAAATCAAATCATATGGGAGTGAAGCTGTGGGTAAGTTTAAATATAGGCTTTACACAGTTTAAAATTTATTTTAATTTATATGAGGTAACTAAAACTCTCTAAACATTGTAAAAGCATAAGAATTGAGTTGAGATTACATATTAAAAATTAATCATATACCAAAAAAAGTTTGCCAATATACACGTGTCTTTATTTTTCAACCTTAGCTTTTTTACTCCTATCGTACAAATATTCGAGAATATAAATTACACGTCCAATATATGAAAAAAAAAAATTAAAAAATTAAAAAAAAATATATATATATATATGGGGTAGGATTATTATAGCTTATGAAGAGAGAGAAAGGAGAAGTATCTAAAAAATGTGTTTGCAATAAAAAAAAAAAGTGTAGATTAGTAAATTAAATTTTATTACTATAAAAATTAGTTTAATATTCTAATACGGTTGACCAATAACTTTAAGTTTCTTAAAAAAAAAAAAAAAAAGGTACATGTGTAAATTAACTTTTAAGTAATATAGATGTTAGCTTAATAAATATAATTTAGGCAGTAAATTCCATTAATTCCCTTTAAAAGAAATGAGGGTAGAATGGTCGCATACTTGTTGTATATTATTAGACGTCAACCACATGACTTTTGTTTCATTAGTATAAAGGTGACAATATTATATTAATTTGTACATGTCCGAAAAATAAATATAACCTATCACATCAAATCATTTTAAGACGAAAATGTATATCTGTAAATTAGCTTTTAACTGATATAGATGTTAGCTTAATGGGATAATTTTGGCAGTTAATTTCTTCAAGTCATTTAAAAGAAAAAAAAATGAGGGTAAATTAGTTGCAGATATATATTTTTTATTTTGAATTTTTTTGATAAGTCAATTCAATTGGTTTGAGGAGGGGGTTATAAGTATAAGTGAGATGTAGGGTTTGAACCCCATATCAACCTTATATCTCACCCTAAATTTTTATAGCTAGTGGTCATTAAGTTATTTCTAGTGGTTAATTGCATATATCTTGTACGTGAACTATGATAATATTATATATTCTATTTAAACACATGCAATCAAAATAAATGGTCAGATGATAATCTATAATATTTTACATGTCAAAGTTCTTTCATCCTAAGTTGTAATAAAAGGTTCGTAGTTCACAAAATTACATATACTCCAAATTATATTGAAAATTAGAAAATTTAGTTTAACAAAAATAAATAAATACTTTTGAGTAACACAAGGCGTTATTAATGCAATCATAAAAACAATTTGGACAACTAATTTGTTTAAATCACTTTGAAAAAAAATAAAGGTTATTTAATTAACCTTTTTTTTTTTCCTTCCTTTTTGGTCTTAGCAGTAAGACTATTTTCGGGGCAGCTTTTGCGTCGACAAAGATTTAAGTCTCCACTCGAACGATCTTACGAACGCATCCTCTCACACTGACATAGTGCTTTCAGAATAATGAAACACACGAACCCTAAGGTTTTTGTTTCATGTGTATAAAGATGGCAATATTATATGTATTACTTGAATGTGTGCAACAAAATAAATGCTTAGATCATAATTTGTATTTTTTTTTTACATGCCATTGTTCTTTTTATCTGTATACTGCAGTTAAAAGCTCATGGTTCACAATAATAGCACAAACTAATCAAATCCCAAGAAAAAAAAAAAAAAAAAGACTCACCAATTAGTAATTTGTAAATCCTAGAATGATTTAGACGTGATTATTCATTTAATTTTATTGTGGAGATGAATTAAATAAGATTCCTTTATAAATTAAAATTTGATGAGGTGATGTTGTGTATAATTATACACACATCATTGTAGAAACATATAAGCGTGGCCTGTCCATTAAACAGATCTGTTCGATCCATGGATCCAGGCCGTTCATTCTCTGCCCCAAGTGAATTAGTTTGTTTTAGGCTCTTTTTGTGTTCCAGTCATGTATGCATCCTACCAGCCATGTAAGGGTTATGTTATGCATTTTAAGATCACAATTTAAATTTTAGCACAACTAAGGAGACACAAAATAATCAATACTTAGCTATTAAAAATTTAAACATCCAACTAGAGAGCTTGAATTCTAATTTTAGGGAAAAAAAAAACATAAAATTTATAAAAATAAGAAAATTACTCTCATTATATAATTTATAGCGTAATGTATTTTTTTCAGAAAAGAGGAAAAAGAAAAAAAAAATCCATCAAAAATGAATCTGATATTCTTATATTTCAAATTACATGAATATTGAATTTGTTGAAACTAGGAGTAAGTGTGAGAGTGTAATAAGAATAAGTAAGGCTGCATCTGTATGAACTCAGGTCCGACCTTACACCTGGGTGCATGCGTCTTAGGATAACGGTCCCATACAATCACTGCTTTACTTGCTTAAAAGCTGAAGCTAGAAGTTGGCCAATGATTAAGGAATCCATGCAAGTTACAAGTTCTGGTACATATCCATTCACACACAGGAGTGCCAGCACTTAGCAGTATTAATATCAAGCAAGTTCCCAGTCGTGCTTCGGTTCAGTGGGTGGCTTCATATTGCTTTCAAATTTTCATTCTTTGGACCAAGTGTTTCTGGAGCACAGGTTTCACCGTAAAACCGTTTACAAGTTCAATGGTTGGCTGTGAAACCAGACCCTGAAATTTCCGGGGCTCCTTCACCGGTAAGAACCTCTGGAGCTCATTTACTCGGAGCAATCCATACTACACAACCACTAGGAAAGCTCAACCAGACGACTTTTACGCCGGTCAAGAAAGCAAAACATTACGCTTTCTAGTCGCTGACCATCATTCCTAATCATAGTTACAGACGAGAATTTTTTTCCTTTTTTTTCTCAGTGATGAATACCTGAGAAAGAATGCCAAGACAGGTGTAAGCAATGCACAGTGACCCCAAATATGCAAATGCAACACAAGATATATGACTAAGCATCCAACTCAATGTTCACACATAAACAGACAAAAAAAGACCACAATAAAAATTTCTTTTAGCGGCATAACATCCACAATATATGGTGCACTGGGTATAAATAAAAAATATAAAGTGACTTAGAGTCAATGTGCCTGTTCCGATGAAACCCCTTTTTGCCCCACCACCCCACTCTGGCAAGGGGCAGGGCCCCTTGGACGAATCCCTACACAAACTAGCCTGTTGCAAAATACTTGTCAATGCACACAGCTGAAGGGCATGACACCGAGACAGTCATCTACTTTTGGACTTTCTCAGAAAGTTTTCTCTTTAGCTCTGAGAGAGCATCCACAACTTCAGAATCAAGGTTGTGCTTTAACAATCTGCCTTGAAAAGAAGTTGGCCTGATAAGATAATGAAATTAACACCATCGCATCAATTGGCAAAGCACAGTGCTAAAGAATGCAATACCAAAATCAGGGGGTTGGAGACAGAAGAGAGAAAAAAATTAAGGCAGATGCACAGACGTTGGCTTAGGATGATCTAGGAGTGAATATGAAAATGGGTTTTAAGTACCACAATTTTTCGTGCACAGATATTGTCCTTTTTCCCAATGAAAAATTATAATGACCCAACTACTTGTCTGGAAGGTTGATAAAAATTTAAAATGAGCTGCTCAGAAAAATTTTCGAGATAATTGAGCTGCTAAGCAGATTTTCAACATTCCCCCTACCTAAGAGTTGAGATCAAGACTTTGCATGTTAGAAATTGTAAATCATACCATATTTTGCCTGCAACAGAAGAAATGTCGTGCAGGGGCCTATTTGAGAACAAAAAGAACTAGCCAACTTAAACAACACCAACATATGAAAAGCAAACTTAAAGTACTCTTTTTGCAGAATCTAATAGAAGACAAATTTCTCCTATGTTGTGGCTTTTAATATGATGCACTACTATTATGTGCTGGGAGAGGTCATTACTACATCTGAAACTAGTAAATTTATCTTAATGGCAAGCTCTTGACATCCTCTAGCATTTTTCCACTTTCTTTGGGAGGTTACTTAAATAGTCATCAACTCTATTATCATACAGAGCAGACCTTTGTTCTTGAAGAATCCTTTCCACCTCCTCCTTAGATGCCTTAATCTATACTTGAAACATTGAGAGGAATCGGCAGTCAAACAATGGACACAAAAGAGTAGTTGGTCACAAAGTCATCAGAAAATATTTAACACAAAAATTGCTCACTTCAGAAACCAATGCCTTGCAACTCCATACAAAGGCTCCCTGCCATCACAATGTAAAACAACCATATTAGGAGATTAAAGAGCAAAAGAAAACCCAAGTCACAACCTTTCAGTTGGCAAGCAGTATGAGAAAAGATGCTCAATACTTATCCTTGAGGCATCCAATAAGGCATAATCATATACTAAGTCTATATGCTATTTTGTCCGGGAAACCCACTAAAACATTTGTTTCATTTCCAAGACAACAGTGAAATATCTGGTATAAAAGACATTTGAAATGTCACTTGTTTGGGACGATATAATACTAAAGCAGTTCTTAACTCAGGAGCAGCAACACCATATATCTAGCAATGGAATGAGAAACTGAAATAACCAATGTCAAGAAACCAATCAACCCAAAAATTTGAACTCTTTTGTAAAATTCAAGAATAGATCATATATTAAATTTTTATATGTCCCTCATGTGAAAACGCTCTTTGACTTAAAGCATGATTATAATAGAAATTCATAATCAATTGAAAAAATGAGAGTGGTGTGATTTGCATTCCTGATCTCTTGGTCATGATAGTTCTGATATCATGTCAAGAAATCAATCAACAAGCTTAAACTGTTGAGTGAGACTCAAGAATGGATCATATATTAAACTCTAACTAAGAGAAAGCATATTAACTAACACCCAAACAAATCGCTATAAACCCTAGTTGTTTTGACGTGGGATAGTATGTGTCTCAAGACCACAAGTTTAAAGAGGAAACTTGCAGCATGCAGAAAAATGTCTCATATAAGTTAGCTAGTTATGTGGATCTGGAGAGAGAGAGAGAGAGAGAGAGAGAGAATACAATAAATTTTGCTAGACAACAACAGTAAATTTAATAAAAGCCAAGGGGAATGCATACTGCTCCATGGGCTGCCTGCTGCTGAACATGGTCAGAAGTAACAACCCATACCTTTGGGCATCCATCCTCTCTTAAGGCTACTACCTGCCACGGTACAACATGCCACTTCCTAATAAACATCAACAATAACAAGTGCCACATGAAACCAGATAAAAGAAAGAAAACCTTCTGCTCATCACCACCAAGTATACCAGTTGCCTTACTCACAGTTCCAAAATTGGCATAAACAAAACTAGACAAATGCAGCTTAATAAGCAAAAGGATAGAAAACTCTTCCATGCATAAAGCAGTTGACGCTCCAAAACATAGGACCTATTCAGTTTTCAATATATCACTGTTGTAGTGTGCTTGGTATGCAGAAATAGTAATTGGTTCACACATTAGGGTAGGTTTTTGCTGCTCTAAATACTGAAAAGTTTGTATCTGTTATATGGAAGAGATATTTGCTTTCGTGTATGATAGCTCAGAAACAATGGAAGAAACTTTGTCTTTGTGTATGATAGCTCAGAAGCTATCATCTAAACCAGGTCGACAGAATAAATGACCAACTGGGGGAGCTGAAAAAAATGAAGCATGATAAGAAGAAAAAACAGATAAGAAATCAAAAATAAACTCCAACTAATATTATTGACAACAGTGGAAAAATGATTGATCATCTACTACTTAAGAGATGCAACAACATTAAATCAAAATATATAAGAAATTCTATTGCAAATTTAGTAAAAAGAAAAGATTCAATTTCCCAATCAGCTTGAAATCACAACTTACTTCTTTTTCAATCCATGAATCAGCACATGATTCGCTAGAGTAAATCACATCAACACTGCACAATAATGAATGACATACTGTGTGAAATGAAATTTTCAACAGGAAAAAGAATTTTCTGTTTTGCATTTGGCTTAAAAAAAGAAAAGAAAAATGGATAGATCTGTTCTTATCATGAATCAAAAATATCAAATAATCAGTTTGCCACCAAGGAGACATCTCGATGGTCAAGGATTTAATTCCAACTTCAATGTCTTATATTATGTCCCCAAAAAATAAAAGGAAACATTTTCTGCTCAAAAGCAAGCTTCCATATAATTATGTTTATTGATTAAAGGAAAATGTACTGCATTTATTAAAATTGTACTGTATTATCCAAATAAAAGTATTGCATTCTCTCAAAATGTAGCTAACTGTACCCCCACACCTTCCAACTTTACAGCCACATAGTCACACTCAATGTACTATTTGCAGCAACCCACTTCTGGCATGACACAATGATGACCATGAATGCAGGCTTTAAACCATTGCCAAAAGTTATCCACAAAATACGAGGAACTAGAAAGGAAGGCACTTATAGCTTAGGATGATGAAATGTACCCAGCAAAGTTTTCCTTTTGTGTAGGGAGGGCTGACATCATGGCATCAAAGACAACTACCACTTTCACGTCTGTAAAATTTCAAAAAGTAGCAGATACACAGACAAATATCAAAGATAGGCAACAGTATCAAGAAGCAAACATCAAGTTTGAGATCAAGCTGAAAAACTGAATTCAGAACTAGAAAAAAAAAAAAAAATGTAGCAGCCTGAGTCTATTGAAGAAGAAGACAGCAAAACTGACTTCAAGCTATCAATCAACCAGCCAAAAAATGACCTGGCATGATTAGCTCAACCAAACTCAACCAAGCCTTCATCACAAAATTAGTTGAGATATCTTATATAAATCTTTCCCCCCATTTTTATTTTACTGTGCACCAAATTGGCTGTCACATGTAGTTGTTCCAAATCTTGCCTAATAAGAGGCTCCCTTGTCAAAGGATCTCTTCAGTCCCAAGGTAACGGACATCCTTTAACCCTTAACTCATTCCATTCTCTCGTCTTCCTTTGACCCATCTTTGACTTGGGCATCAAAGTGTTAATGCTGGGCTCCAGGCCCACACCCTGTAATGGCCAAGAAGCATGGCTGGCGTGACAACCATCCATATGTGCTTCCATGCCAATCAATAGGGGCTCACCTAGGGCCCACTAAAACCAATAGGTTTACCATGTGCCCCAGTGTTTTCAGTGTTTTCAACATTACAGCGAGTAAACAAGGGAAGAAACAGAAAGAATGAAGCAAAATAGAATGTTTAAGAAACTATTTTCCTGAAAAGAAGCTTGTGTCAACCCTGAGGCTCTAGAAGTTGCACCGATGATATATGCTTCAATTGAAGATACCCACCTAATTAGCCGATGGGGAGTTATTGACAAAAGAAAGGCAGAGGAGGGAGATTAATGCACTGTCATGGTCAACACCATGATGCAGAAAATTCTATTTTAACATAGAATATGCAGCGGAGGAAGTCATAAGGGAAGTATAGATAGAAGAAGCCCATTAAATTAATGTACCGTCAACAAATCTTAGTTTTCTAGTTATTACAGAAAAGTGCTTAACTAACATGATGTAGCTAAATATTCCTTGGATTGGAGTATTTCTCAGTTCAGGTGGACTGAAAATTCCTAACCTACATTCTGGAGTTATACAACTTGCTCTCTAGTGAGATTGGCCAGGGCAATCAATCTAATAATCCTCGTAGTCACCCTTCATCATGTCTATACCTACCCACAACAGGCAATGAAACATCCAGCTCAATTAAGTTAAGATCATGAACGTAGTCCATGAAATTTTTCTTAGTGGCTTAAGTCAAGGCATCTAGCTTCATAGATACGTAGCAAATATTCAAGCTGCAGCCTTGAGAGCTTATATTTGTTATAATTTTAGTGAAAAGGCAAAAAGTGTGTTTCAAGCCATCAAAAGCCATGTACTTATATCCTAAGCTCCACCAAACAATTATCCCAGACTTTTTGGGTGATTAAATTATAATTGTCCATCTCCATGGTTCTCCCTTATATCAACCTATTCCATGTCCTTGTATGTGGAGCAGCAAGCAGAAGATCAGAACCAGAACTCAGTAGCTGACTTATTTTCTCTCCTCAACTTTTTTTTTCCAACAATCAGAACATTTTATTCAGCAAAAATTTATAATAATTGTACCAACTGAAAAAGAAAACCATTATCACTCCATGTAAAAAGAACATTTTGTCAGGTGATCTTCTTGGTAATTTGTCCAGAATAGGGTTCTGACAAGCGAGGTGCTTGGCCTCCTGGGCAAGGGTAAAAGACAAAAGTTCAACCCTATTATATTGGACTGAAGGGAAACTCACCAAGTTCCTCTTTCCAATGCTCATCCATTACAAATAATCAGATTGCCCATGTTGGAAGATCATGCCGGAGCAGGTGCAGGTAAGGAAGAGAAAATGAAAGAAAGGTCACAGTATGTATAATTTAAGAAATGGGATCCTCCATTCTCCACGGTCCCTAACTAATTGTTGATATTCCAATTGTGTGTGAGGTTGTATTTAGTTAACCTCTGCTTGATGGACAGATGCTATTTACAGCTTTATTGCATCTTATTAATGGACCATATATTGTTAGGCACACCTAAGCAACCATGCAGTAATGACTTTACAAATAGAAAAGGGGAAAAAAAAAAAAAAAAAAAACTGCACTCACTCACCTCTAGCCAAACTGAAAGTTACAAGTTCATTGATTAACTTTTGGCGTGCCAGATCAAGCCTTCCATTCATAAAATGTTTCTTCAGCTTCATCCAATATCCACATACGTTATACCCATCAACAAGCAGGACAGGGACAGCATTTTCTATAACCTGGTTTGTACTGTAAAATAAAGTTAGCATAAGAAAACACTACACTGTTGTGAACACAACAGTTGGATAATGAAATAACCAATTCACAGAAAGAAGACCAGAAAAAAGAGCTTTACTAGTAGAGAGGCAATGTAGGATCACGATAGATCTCTTCAACTTCTGGAAAATCCTCCTTCTCCACCTTTTTTTTGCGGTAACTAGTAGCAGGCTTAGGGGTGCCAGATTTCCTCTTTTGGAATTCCTACAATGGTTGAGTTGATAACATAAGATTGAACATAGAATTCCTTTTCATATTTTGCAGGTCCCAAAAGATAACCCACCTTCCAAAACTTTAAGATTTGCAAATTCTGTTTGACATTTGAAGTAATTCTTGGAGGCAATGCTGGCTCAGAGCCCTAGCTGTGAAATGACTGTTAAAAGCAGTCTAAAAGTGGCAAAGAAAGCAAAATATAACCACACAAATAAGATAAGATGATGCACCCACAGTTCACTGCCAATGTCAAGGAAAGCAAATGGAATGAAAGGTTGAGCTGAACATTGAACAAGCATGTCCACAAAAACAATGCATATTATGATTAGTCAATGCCTCAAAAACCTTTTGTAGAATCCCTGAATAGCTTTGTTGGACAAGATTAACACTACAAAAAAAAATCTGCTATCATGGCCCAACATAATGCCATAGAGTAACTATATGTGTGCATTCATTAAGCAGGTTCAATGTTGCGAAAATGACACACACCAAGGGCCTTCTTTAATTTTTTATTTTTTCCAAATTTTATCTTTCAAGTTCTAAGTGTCAAGTGAGTCTTCCAAGTAAATTCACTTGAAATTAATCACAGGAGACAAACAACTAACTCTTTTACAACCACGTATGAGATTTTAAGGAAAGGGAAAGGCTATGCAATGCTCCTATTGGGTAATCGGCAGCTTAAGTGCCCTCCACCAAGGTTTCTTTGCATTATTACCCAGCACGAAGCAAACCAATCACCAATATAACAGCATCTTTCTACACTGCCTTGTATTTAGACTACATTTGTAAAAACTCTTCCTTTTCTTTAGGTGGGACGCATCAACTCAACTGCAAAAAAGACATCACACGGAGAGCAGAAGGAGTTCGACATCATACACTAATGCACTTGCAATCATCACCTCAATAGAACACGTACAACAGTTGGAATAATGGCAATTGGGGTTCTCAGAGTCAGAGAAAAAAAGACTAATAAGATGCTACAGAGAGATTTAGGACACAACTTTACTACGACAATGTTAGAAAAGAAGTAGAATTATCTACTTTATTGTAGATCAACACGGCGTTGGTCCCCGGCAAGCAACATTCCAATATCACAAACAAGGAAGAGCAAAACACAAACAAGCAAACAAACAAAAGGGTCAGAACAGATAAGAGATTAAAGTGTCAATTAAGATGGGATCGTGGGGGCTTAACCTTAGGAGAAGAAGGGTGGGGTCTCTTGGTGCTCTTCCCCATTGTAATCACAGTCTTCTTCTTGCAGTAACAGTAGCAGTAAACAGACCAAGAGGAAAAGGAGGAAGAAGGAGAAGAAAAAGCATTACCGTAGCAGCAGAAACCAGCATGGCCACGACTTGGGCATGCCAACATGTGAGATTTCATTTGGGGATGCAGGGAGGAGGGGAACCTTCAAGCTCAAGTCTTGGTGGTGGGCTGTGCTCTCCTTCGGTTCAATCCTTGTATCGTATTAGTAATCTCTCTCAGCCACGGTTGATTCTTGAATTGTCTTGCACAAAAAACTGATTGAACCCATCAATATAATAATCAACCCAGCAGAATTCACCAGTTAAAAACTCTAACAAATTATTTGAAACTCGAACGCCTCCATGCTCGAGGAGTGGCTGTGAATGGACTAAGGACATGTCATGGCTCATGACTCCATTTTAATTTTGTGGAGGAAACCCCTCCTCTCTACCGTCCGCTATCCAACCAACAAGAAAAACCCTCCACCTGGTTCTCTTTTTTTATTGTTTCTTTTTCCCGTTTTTGATTTAGAGAAATCCAATAAAGCTTCTTTTTTTTTTTTTTTACAAAATTATAAATGTACTGCATTTTTAATGGAATGTAAATTTTTTTTAAAATATTGTTTCATGGAATATATATATATATATATATATATATATATATATATATATAT